>PPKV03000024.1:0-260337 GCA_003706285.3 Kuraishia ogatae | reverse complement strand
TGTCCCGCTGTATCGCCGGTGTGAGTGCTAACTTCCTGTTGCACCGCGCACTCTGTGACCTGCTGGTACACGTACTGCTTCATATAGATGGGGCGAGGTAGCATTTAGAAGAGCCAGAGAGACGCTCCCAAACGAGAAAGTGCCTACATAGAGACAGTGGCTAAATAGACAGCGCGCCTTCATGTGGGTACATAGTGGATGTTGGGACACCCCCCACATAGAGAGTGCTACAGTTGTATTGCATGCTTTGATCTGAACACTACTTTGGTGAACGGTCTACCAAACGCCACTCACAGTATGGGAAGCACATCACTGAGGAAGAGAGAGGAGAAGTGCAAGCTTGATAAAGGCAATGGGTGTTGACTGGGTCCAGACTTGAGTATTTGAGGGACTAATTATATTGGAGGTCCAAGACGCATTGACACAGAAACGTGTGAATTATAATTGATCAATATAAATAAAATTCAACATGGTAAGTATTATTATATAATTACATGGGCGTCACACAGAGTGTCGACGCTGAAAGCGTGTGGGCACGCATTGAGAGAGAGAGATGGAGGATCGGAGGTTGTTGTATGTGCGTGTGTTCAGTTTACTTTCAGTAACATACATCAGAGTCATTCTAACACCGGTTTTATAGTTCCGTAACAACTACGATAACGATTCAGTTACGTACTCTCCAACAGGACGGTTGTTCCAGGTGGAGTATGCACTAGAAGCTATCAAGCAGGGATCAGCCGCTGTCGGACTCGTTTCGAAAACAGATGTTGTGCTCGTTGCACTGAAACGTAATGCCGAAGAACTGGGCTCTTACCAGAAGAAGGTCATCAAAATCGACAACCATATGGGCATAGCACTTGCCGGTCTGGCACCAGATGCAAGGGTGTTATCCAATTTCCTTCGCCAACAAGCCATGAGCTCCAAGATGATATTCAATAGACCATTGAGCGTCGCTAAGGCGGTGTACAGTATCGCAGACAAGGCACAGGCCAACACCCAGAGCTACGGTTCTAGACCGTACGGCGTGGGTCTGTTGGTGGCTGGCGTGGATGAGAGCGGGCCTCATCTTTACGAGTTCCAGCCTTCTGGGTCGGTGTTGGAGTATGTGGGTGCTGCAATTGGTGCCAGGTCTCAGGCTGCAAGAACTTATCTGGAGAGGTCATTTGAGCAGTTTGCAGATGCCACCAGAGAGGAACTCATTCAACATGCTCTTGTCGCCCTCAGGGACACCCTTGCACAGGATAAAGAGCTGACACTACGTAATACCACTGTGTCTGTTGTAGGTGTGGATCAAGAGTTTGTCCTGTATGATGATGAGGAAGTGCAGCAGTGGCTGGATAAGTTGGATACTGTTGCTAATTCAAGGAGTAGAGGAAATGATCAAGAGACAGAGGAACAGGAGGAGGCTGAAACTGAGGTCGTTCCTGAAACAGAGACAACAGAGGCCACTGCACAAGCAGAGGAGGGCGAAGCCTCGGGAGATGTGATGGAGACTGACTAGATTATCGGGGTTCTCAAACCAGCTACATAATTTAAAATAAAGGTAGATTGTAAAGACTGACTCTATTCAATGTAACGATTATATACTTTTGAAGTTGATGGTGAACCCAGGCTCGTATACACACTCCTCGCAGTCCTCTTCAGACACACCATTCTCGTGTACCAGTACGGCGAAATCCAGATAGTCATCCTCGCCCAGGGCTATCATTGGAGCATGCCATACGCCAGCACCATACGTTACTGCTTGGTTACCACGGCATATGAACGCTTCCAATGCTGCGAGGTCTGGTCGATCTGTCTCTGGGTGGTTACGGGCACATATCACCAAGTACCCAATTGAATCTTTGCTTCGGCCCATGGGTATAAATGTTTGCGTAGAGTATGGATGCCTTTCTAAAACCCCTCCAGTATAAGCTGTATTGCCATCGTCTTTAGTGTCAAGCTTGGATCTCGGTGGTGAGCTTCTGAATATGTTCCAATTGGCAGTAGCTGGCACCCCGGACTTAGCCAAAGCGTAGTTGTTCACCACTGGTGCTACCTTTTGAAGCTTAACTGCAGTTCCTTGATTAGCAGCAGACGCCTTTGCTTGCTTTATCTGGTGGTCTGCAGATAAAACGGCTCCAAAACTTGCAAATGATTGGGGTGATAGTGGCTTTGCCTTATACACAGGCAGCCCTGGTATCTCAAACGATTGGATAACCACCATTTGGAAACTATGTTCCACTGATGATTTTCAAAGGAAAAAGGTTCAAATCTTATCTATCTTAAGCCACAGTGAGCACAGCAACTTGGATTCTAAATTTCAGTACAAATATTGGAAAAATTAAATTCTCATCTTCCACTCACCCCCGCTGTGACTCTAACCGCTCCCCACTATCCGAGCCACCGATATCTTGCAGGATTGTGCATACATACCAAAGGCTCTGGACGCACTGAGCAAACGAGTAAACGTCATAAAGATTCGGTAGCAAACATAATCGCATTGACTTCCAGGAAGGGGTATCACCCTATATATGTCGCGAATCAAGCGAACCGAACACAAACACATCAAGTCAAATTGGTGTCTTCTACTATTGGTCGTTTGCACGAGTTGATTAGATATGACTACATCGTGGGAACAAACAAAGTTCTCCTTCGCTCCAAGGACCAGAGGGTGTTACCTCGTGACCGATGAGGTGATCAAGAATCTGCCTCAGCTTAGAGACTATAGCATCGGAGTATTGCACTTGTTTCTCCAACACACCAGTGCTGCCCTCACTCTCAACGAAAACTATGATTCCGATGTGAGGCATGATATGACAACGGCTTTAGACCGTGTAGCCCCAGAGAGTGAAACGCTATACTTACACAACGACGAGGGGTCAGACGATATGCCAGGGCATGTCAAGTCTTCCTGTAAGTAAACCACTAAGGAATCCTCGTTTCAATTATATACTAATCTATCTCATGAACCAATAATAGTGGTTGGTGCCAGTCTCACGATCCCCATCACAGATGGCCATCTCGCGACAGGAACTTGGCAGGGCATTTGGCTGTGTGAGTTTAGAAACTACAGACATACCAGAAGGGTGGTTGCCACAATCCAAGGTGTTAAAAAATAATCTCATCCTTTGGATTATCTATAGTTATCCGCAAATACACAACTTTCAGGCAAATTTCCGTCTGCAACTATTATTTTCGTAGCAACTCTCCTCCATATTACTGTCCTCTCCTTCCTCGACCTTCCCAAAGTAAAGTTCCATGCTCATCGGCAGGTGTTACATTCCACTGCCTTTTCTGGCACCTGCGCTCGCGATAAGCTCCAGGTGCGTACTGCGGGTAGGAAACTTTCAGAAGATAAAAGTTGACATGATCGCCGTCTCTGTCCCTGGAAAAAAACGAACCAGATAGACTTCACTAAGCTCTCCTAGCGCTATTGCTGTTTTGTTCCACTCGTATGTTTGTAGCAGGTTTGGTATTTCCATTTGTCGGTGACATGAATGGGGGAAATTACGGCCCCATCTAAATGTACCTGATGGCACACTCACCCAACTCATTCCAGGTGATGGCTCATACAATAGCCGATCTCCCTTTGGAGATATGGGTATTGATCTGCAAATGCCTCAAAGCAGATGATGTCGCGATGATACGACTCACAAGCAAGCGAGTATACTCGCTTCTTGCAGCAGATGTCATATGGAAAAGGTATGTGGAAGAGAGATGGTTTTCGGTTGTTGATAGTGATGTTTTGGAGGTTGACCAGTTACAGTTCAAAGGAAAGCACATGTACCACCAGTATTACACACAAAGAATAAAGATAGATCAAGAAATTACATCACAAGTCATAGGTTTAACCAGAGGCCACAGTCCACCGTCGTATGATCTCCTGCTTTCTAAGCAAGGAATTCCACTGCTTGTGAGGTTACAAGATCACTTTGAACAGTCTCACTCCATAACTGTCAAACATCTCGATGGATCTACTCATACGGGATATTCAAAAAGAGATAAATTAAAACATCTTTGTCATAGACTAGAAAAGCTATCATCAATATATCTTGCAGCAAAATTATTGGAAGCAATAAGACATGGCAACATATATAGGTTGATCCTCAGGGTGCTCTTGACTGATAATTCAGAGCTGCTGGATATAACAGCAGAGCAGCTCATGTTGACTATTGGTGAAATCGATCCTAACTATTATGAACTTCTCGCTTTTCGGCGGCAGGTCATCAATAGTGTCATGAAACAGTTTCACGCTCACCAGCAATCTCATCAGCATCATCTTCATGGCCATGGTGATTCTACTCCTACAAAGAAGGTGCTGCTGGTGCTAAGGCTGTTGTTCCGCGAATTGGGCCTACAGTCCCAGGTCCATCACTCTGGGGATGCATTCAGCCACATGGAAAGGACAATAGAGGATTATCTAATACTGCGGTGTTATTCCGGTGATACCGGCGGTTTCCATCTGTCACTCTCGGCTATAATCCAGAACATTTGTGACAATCTTGACATCAAGACTTTCATCACCAAATCCCTGTTGGTTGTTCCAGATGAGACGTTTGAAGAAGGGCACAGTTATTTCTTTGTCAAAAGGGGAAAGGTGAGAGTATACAAAAAATCTCAGGTAATTAATATAATGGGTAACCAGGGGCTTGCAGATAGAGGTGAGATGGAGTCTCATTTTAGAGAGCTCTCGCTAAAGAACTGGTTGTATATTTCACTGGATGCCAATAACCTAAAACCAAGGCCGATCAGCGCCAGCTACACTACCTTGTCTAGTAGACGCGATTCTTATTCCACTGAGGCAGAGGGACACTCTTTTGAAGAAGATGAAGAAGATTCCCATAATGATAATGAGTGGCTGATCGTAGATATATTGAATCCACAGGCTCCCCATGGGCAAATCCTGGCAAACAATCATATATCTTTTGATGATTTCTTCCATATCAGATCCTTCTATAGACTGTTGGCGGCTTCAATGAGGAACTCTAACGACTACTTTATGCATACCAGTATGCAGAACCTGTTTTTGAATTCGATGAGGGTGGCATATCCTCATCACTTGAGTATACTGTTGGAAGTGTTGGAGATGGAGAAAAGCAAACATGGCGAACTCAAAGGGACCACTGAAAGCTTATACCAGGATCTTTGCCGTGTTAAGAAGGAGATGTCCTCTGAGGATCTCAGCCCTATTGGAATCTACTCTAGTGGTTTTAGGTCTTTTCAGCTTCAGGCAGCTGATCGTGCAATTTACACCTTCAATAATCACAATCCACCAAAGTTCCAAGTTGGCACCGTAGTACAGCACACACGCTCAAAGGTGCAATGTGCGGTTGTTGGTTACAACTCCAATCGCTCAAACATAATTCGGCGAACATCATCTGTAGGATCTTCTTCCGAGGTGAAATATTACTACAACTGCTGTACTGCGGAAGGTGTGGTTGAATTTTACGAAGAGGCATCACTGATTGAAGGTGTTCACGATAGAGAGCAGATTGCCAAATTTGCAGAGTTCGATATAATGGGGCTATTTTTCGATAAATACGATTGGGCGGAAGAGAGGTTTGTTCCGGGTTTCGCGTTGAGAAAGCTGTATCCGAATCTGTAATAACTCATGAATGTAAACTGGGTGAAATGAGCAAATACACATGCATCTTAGAGAGGAGGCGACCCCCAAGATTTGTTGTATATATACGTCTACATAATCACCATATCCTTAATTCATAGACACATACACATACCCACACAAAGTAAACACACAGTAAAACATCACGGGGAGCCAAATTTAACCCAAAGCAATATCACTGATCAGAAAAACTCCATGTGCTAGTTTTATAATATATCATGTCGTGTAGAGGCACCCTCCTTGTTATATCTTCTCTTTCACACCAAATACTCCTCCACATTTCGCATGGGGCAGATCTGCACCTGCTTAAGTATGCAGCTCGTCCCAAAAGGGTGGTTTAGGCTCCTAGCTCATCGCCTAGAAATTTTCTCGTACTGCATACATAAGATGAGCTAAGGGCTCTTTTTCATGTCATGTTCAACTGACGATAACCATCAGGCCCCATGGTAGGTATGCTAAGTGTGGTGAGAATCTTCATGAGAGAGCCACCTGTGGTCGCCAGAGCCAGAAGTTTTAATACAATGGGTGAGGACAGCACGAAAGTACAACAAAAGGGGGAAGTGTTTTCTAGGTCGATAGAGTTAGCAGGTAATAAGCAGGTGCCATCAGAGACTGTACATAATAAACAGCAAGTAGAACCATTGGTGGTAGATGTAGCAGCTGGAGAAGTTGTGGTACACAAGGGCTCAGGGAAGGTGAAAGTGAGGAAAGGACAAACTGCCGAACACTATGAGAGCCAGAAAGCGCAGTTCCAAAGCGAGGGCCCAACTATCAACAGTATAGATTGGTTGATGGTTGAATTGGAGAGGAAATTGAAGAGAGTGACTATTACCGGCGAGGATGAGAATAGAAGCACGACAACAATTAAAGAAATAGACACAAAATCAAACACAGAAACAGACACACAAGAAACGAGGAATGTAAAAGAGCCAGGCAGCTCATCATCCACTTTGGCTATTGCCAAGTTCTCCCAGATTGTCACCTCAAAAGTGGAAAGAGATCAACTCATGCATGCACTGGAACAGATGTATTTTCTCAGAAAATATGATGAATGCCTGGAAAAGTGCAACTCAATACTGCTTACTGGCGAAGACAATACTGTGGTGCCGCAGACGGCCATCAAGAGTTTGAGTGATATAGTTGAAATCAGGGATGCATGTCTAAGAAAGCTTAGTGCAGCTGTCAATAGCCATTATGCAGAGTAATTTTTTGGGCATTATATAAATAATTAGTCGTTAACAAGGTATGCTATTTAAACGGTGCAGTGAATTCTATGCTACTACAAACATGTCATCGCGGAGTGCCATGCTAGATTAGATGTCCTTTCTCCATATCCTTAGCTGTACCGAGCTAACTTTCCTCTTCCTCAGTACATTATCCTTTTCCGAGTCTGTCCCATCCTCAAATTCATCCAGCACTCCCACCGAGTCTGTGAATATATCAACCTTATGCTGTTTCTGTGTCTGGAAGTGAACCCCAACACTGAGAGCTTTCTCTATGGCCCTACCCATCCCAATAACTGCTATGTACTTCGTTGAACTATTACCTTTTGGGTTCTTCTTTCCTCGGTCCGACGATGAGGATAATCTATCAAGTTGTTTCTCAACATGTTTAATTATAGATATAAACGGGGAGTTCGATTTGACATATATGCTACGGTGAGCATTTTGGTATGAATACTGTCTTGGTGGTGCATGCTTGATAAGCCTACCTTCTACCCTTGTGGCCTTGGGCGGTATCATTTTGTTCTGTTGTGGTGCCATGTTGGACAAATGCCGCTAAATTACCACCAATCTCATCCACACAAATAAAGCGATAATTTCCCTTTACTTATATCGACCATCTATCTACCTATACCTCTCTGCCTTTCTGCCTCTCCTCCTCCTCACTAAGTTCAATCCATACATGCTCATCTGCTTACGGCACTACATGATCTCTGCGTAGGAGGCGCTCTACGTAGTAGGGGCTCATCCTCCTCCGAATGTACGGCACGTCCTGCGCTCAGTGAGCCGGTTGCGGAAGATGTGACAGACAGTGGGGGATGAGGCAGAGCGGCGGGCAGACACAAGTGGTTGAAAGGCACAACTCGTATGCAATTATAATCAGTATGTAAACCAGCTCTGGCAAAAAATCACGATTATAACTGTCCAGTTGGCTTGTCATTTGACTATTTTTTCCATACCCTAATAACACACAGTCATGTCGTCCTCACCAACTAAGACGGCATTCACGCCGGAGTTGACTGGGGTGAAGATCCCTAAAAGTGATAACATGCCATCCCCACCAGGTTTTGTTGAGTCGTTCAAGAAATTGAATGCCAAGGGCAGGCAGTCCTCAGCTCCTAAGAACTTTGACCTAGCTCAGCTGAGGGTGAAAAAAGCATGGGAGCTGGCTGTTGCACCAGCCAAGAGTGTGCCGATGAATTTGATCATGATGTGGTTTTCCCCCAACGGACTCCAGATCATTCCTATAATGATGACTCTGATGCTGTTTGTGAACCCATTGAAGGATATCTCCAGTGTAAATGAAAAGTTTGATAAGATTGATCTTGGAAACGTGGATGCCACTGGCGGCTACGATAAGGTGATAATGAAGATTGTCTATGTGCTATGTTCCGGCATAACTATGGCTATCGGAGTGTGGAAGCTGAACTCTATGGGCCTCATACCCAATAGTAGGAGTGATTGGCTACAGTGGGAGGGTCTGGCACAAACTTCCGAGCATTCGATTCTCATCTTCTAAACCAATTGGTTATATCTGTTTATTTATATACGTTTATGTATCAAGGGGCCAAACAATGCCAGTTTATCGTTTATCGATTTCTTAATGTACATCACATATTCTAACAGGAATCACTTAATTCCAACCTGCAGCCTTGCTCATTTTATTAAGATTGAATCTCCTTGTCCTTCCTATTAAATGAAGTGAACCTGGCAAACCTAGATGTACCAGTCTGAGGGCTTCCCCCGCTTACTACCCTTGACGGTGAAGATAGGTACTCCCTGTTTGTTGGTGTAGCCCCATCATCCAGATCCTGCGAATACCGATGGGTTTCTTGGTAGGTCACCAGCTTCCGCACAAGTTCAACTGCATCCTCCTGTTTAACCATGTTGTATTTACGCATTCTAATAGTATCATCTCTCATTTCCTCCAAGTTTCCCGCTTTCAGTAAGTTAATCGACTGTCTCAGCTGGATAAACGTTGACTTTAGTGACAGAGACGACGGAATGTCTTCGCCTATGCTGTCATCAACAGGTCCACTCTGGTTTAAAGAGTTGATGATCGATTCAATATAGGTGACGTCAACGTCAAAGTTGGAAACAGCCTCATTGGTTATGTCATGTGCCTGTCTCAGGAAAAATAGAAACTTGTCAGCAAGGAGATCAAACGTCCTAATGAGTAAGATCGATTTAACGTTATAGGGAAGATTCGAGAAGGTTGATGTAAACATCATCTCCAGGAACTGACCGATATCCTTGACGAAGATGTTTGGATCATTGTTGAGCTCCTTAGAAGACCAATCCCACTCGGCAAAATCCATGAGGTCAATCACCTTGCTGTCAACCATCTCAAACAGCTTGTCTTCGGCCTGTTTTTTGGTCTGCTGAAACTCCTGGTACGACGACAGCTTGGTTGTGTTCGTAGTTGCCCCAGATAACCGGAGGGATGAGATCAAAGGGTCGTTTGAAAGGTTGAGGAAAGTTTCAATTTCTAAAATGGATGTGGAAAAGAACTCAAGGTTGATCAGATTCTGACTCACCTCCTCCTTGATAGTAGAATTGATCTTTTGCCTCAGATGCTTCATAACAACATTCACAAGAACGTTATCCAAAGAATCTGCTATGATGGACATTAATTCAGACTGCTGTGAAGAATAGAAATTCTCCAAAAACTTGAACAGCGCAATGATGAAATCCCTTAGTGACATGCATATCATAGGGTATACACCTGAAAATGGAAGCACTTTGGGGAATTTATTGCTGCTTCTCAACCTGTAGAAACAAGCAGCCTGAATTCGTTTGAATAGGTCCATGTTGTCTATCACCATTGGCATTGAGTCATCTCTATCAATGAGGGAACCAGAATCCAGCTCGAATCCTTTGATGAGAACTCTGCAATATTGTCTGAACACTTGAATTAGGAGATCATACAGATCTGTGACGTCAAACTCGCGATCTTCCAAAATCTGGATGAACGGTCCTAACAGCTCCCTCACTGCCATTAACCCTTTTCCTGTGGCCAAGGTACTTATGTGTGCCGATAGAATGGGAGCTATTTTCTTTATCAACGAGTTGTACATATCATCACAATTCTCCCTGCTCCGAAGCTTATACTGAGATTTCGCATTGATTTCCATGTCAGACACAAGGAATCCAGCCAGCTGGTAGAGAAATGTGGCTAGCGCTTCCTGGTCTTTAAATGGAGAGGTAACTGTTCTACTTGATCTTCCATTAGAGTATGCACCATTTGAGGGCGCTGAGTTCTTCTGTAAGTTGAGTATAGGATCCACTAACCTATCTCTCTTTCTAAGCCATTCCCTGTTGAAGTCGTGCCTTAGCACCTCTTCCTCCTTTATTGTCTGGTAAACCAGCAATGAGTCATAAACAGGAGAAAGATCAATTTTAACATAATCATTATCCAACACGTCAAATGATCTATACGAGTCGTTACGCATGCACACCTCTATAGGAGAATTGAGCTTGTAGAAGATGAGGGCTGGGTTGGCCTCGCATTGCTTTGCCCAGTCAGAATTCATCTCACGAGTCACACGGAAGAGGCTCAATCCGATATTGGTGAGGTTCTTCTCCACACCGGAGGTGAGCCACCTAGTGAGATGGTTAAAAGATTCTTCTTTGATCATCTGCCTCAATGTAGGTATTGAGTTGAAGATTTTCTTTGAAAACTCGAAATGCTCAATTTCAAGGAAGTTTGTGTTTCTCAAATCGTCGAGGTTCTTCAATGCGTTATAGAAGTTGTTTTTCTGGATCATATCAACAATCTTATTTGTGAGTTCTAGAACTTGAAGGCATGAGTTCAGGATGAATATGGTCTCTTTTATCTTGTGGTGTAGCTTTTTGTAGTTGACAGAGATCTTCTTTTTGGCAGAAAGCTCAATGCCTGTACTTTCGAGATCCTTCGTTATTGCTTGTAGTTGTGACCTCAAGTCATCAGAGTGCTGTTGAATCCTTGTTATTGTATCAACAGAACGCATCACATCGTTTCCACTGGCAAAAGATATGTTTTCCAGTTCAGACTCCTTATCCACCAGGGTTCCTTCCAGTTTCTCTATCAATTCGTCAAGGGTATTTTGTTTGAGAGCCGTCTTCAGCACAGGAATGAACTGATCAATATAGTCATCCGATGTTAACGAGTACTGAATAAAGGTGTCATTCGTGCTCACAAACAACTTCTGTAAGTTGTCTGACTGCTGTGCCTCCATATTTTTAGATTGTCGTGATATCTGATATGGGTGATCGTAATGTCAAATGTGCTTTCTTTTGCCCTCTAGAGGAGTGTCGTCTATGCTGCAGCTTCCTATCTAACCACTCTCTGGTTCTTGATCTGCCCAGATCACAGTATACAAACAGATCCGGCGCACAATAGCTGCGCGATTACTCTGCTAGCTGATGTGATATCTACGTGGTGTATTACCACATACAAAAACGCTGTAATTCATTTGCCTTCTGCAGAAATTAGAATACATAAATACTCCATCTCTTTTCGATGCACATTTCACCCTACACGGTGACTGTATATATTGATTAAGCCAGGCATTTGGCGTTGCTGCACCCGGGCGTTCCAGTGCCTTGGGGTAGGCACGCAAGCTATTGCCAGAAGCTGGCATTCGCTAAAGGTAACAAACGACGTGGGAAGGTGCAAAGGCGATTGGAATGTATGGGTGCTTTGTTATGTATGGCCTAACTGTAAGGGGACAGAGCGGAGAAGAGAGCCTCAGAACGAGATGAGTTGGGTGAGGTTGGCGGAGACGAACCCCGAGGGTGGGGAAACAGGGAGAGAACGTTGAAGGCAGAGATCGTGAAGGCAGAGATCTCATACGTTGTTTGTATAACACTAATTAATTTATTGGTGTATTTTGGCACTATCTATATATGTGAGCCAGTTCTGCGAAATGGAAAATCAGGTCTTGATAGTAGGAGCTCCCCATACCCATAAGCTGACGCTCGTGCGAGAGCTCTTTGGAGATGCTGTCCCCGCAGAACACTCCGAGAGCCATAGTGGAATAGCTGTTGAAAATATTCGCGTGGAGACAAAATACTATAATGCAAAAATTGGCATATGGATCGATGAATACCTTGATAGGGATACAGTCGAGCACGATACAGAGTCCAGGGCCAACGGTCTGATTGATTGGTGTGATGAGTTCCTAACCGTCGATGCTAAAGAGGTGCGAGACGCACTTAGCGGTGTGATCTTCACCTTTGATCTGTCTGACGATATTGTAAGTGATAGGCGATTGTTTGTTTCAAATTTTGTGAAGTAACACCTGGCTAACATCGTTCAAGGAGTTTGTTCAAATGGCAGCTGAGCAATTGGCTAGACTCACAGGGAAGCTAGATCAGGAAAATGACGGTGAAGCGTTCCAGTGGGATGGGTTTAAACTAGCTGTTGGAAGTAGCTGGGATAAATTCAGGTTAACTAATGATTTATCTACACGAGTGGATCAGTTTTACGATATATTTTTAAACTATGGGTTTGAATTTGTAAATTATAACGACCCAGAGAAGCAAAACGAGTATGGCGAAAGTGTGGGGTTACACCGTGTGCGCGAAGTCTTTGACTCGCATGAGTGGAGAAGGAGGCAGCTAGTGAAAAATGCAAACGCCAATGACAGAAGTGAACACGCACAAGAGTCAATATTCAATCAAATGTCACAGGGTCTGCTGTCAGCTATTGATGGTGAAGACCAGGAGGCTGATAAGGAAAAATCAAGCCCCGATCTGCAAAGTGTGGAGAAACTCGATCAGCTTGTACGAAAGCTTAAGCTCTCCAGGATTGAGGCATCTGCCTTTAAGACTCAGGAAGAGAAGGAAAAATACGTGAAGGGGGTCATTGATAACGTAATGGAATATCTATAGAATATATCTCAGGAAATGTGAATATATAAATCCGACCTAGTCGTGGAGAATTTTTAATTGTAGGTGCGATCTTTCTCTCTCTTTCTCTGGCATATCATCATGTGCCTTTATATATAGGCTGCGCCAAGCTCATCTGCAGAGAACGCAAGTCAGCCAAGAATTCAGAGCAAGAGTAAGACTTTTCAGTGACATATAACTCGCCATCCGTTGTAGGTTTGTAAAACTTGCACCTGTACTCATTAGCTAGTATCAAAAAAAATGTGGCGAACCGTTCATTGCAGCGCGTTTCCCTCCTTGCCGAAGCGTAGTTTCCTCGGATCCAATGCAAGGCTAATGAGTTCATTTCTCCAACCAATCAACTATAAGCCACAGCCACAATTGGTAAGTTCAATGTAGCTTTCCCACTGATACACAGGTGTGGTCTACTAACCATTGTTTAGTATATTCATCCTGTGTCTGGTAGTAACTCAGGGATATTGTCATTTTCGCCCACCAGCCCCACACTGCCCGTCGGTACTATCCTGAACCTTGATACCGCCGATGATACCCCGGGCTCATTGGCGAGTGTGTCGGAGACGAAGGTGACTCCAGACAACTTCAGAGAAAATCCAAAGTTTGTATCCACGCTTCAACAAATCATTTCTGAGAACGTTCATGACGACTTCTCCTATATAGTGGAGGCAGGTGCCTATCCATCTTCATATCTACCAATCTACGATTTCAGAGCTCCCCCTGCATATGGCAGAGTGCCCGAAGTGGAGGGCGTGTTTGGCTATGCCAGAGTTAACGAAGAAGGAAAGATAGTTGCTGGGTATTATGAACCCAATGCGGCTTATCGCCTTCTCTCCGGAGTGGACGGTTTCATCAAACTCAGTGACTATCTGTTTGATTTGGTCAGGAAGCAGAATTACAACTAGGGCAAGGGCATGTGTATAAACATCTATTTTAAGTGTACATAGAATGACTTGAAATGGCTCATGTATTATAATAAATTTATCTGACTGTTATATACTCGTCTCCTTATCAGCACCGCATACAATACAATGCATTAATTTCTCATCTTCCCAGTTAACACTTAAAGAGTCAGGAAATCAGTGTCCAGATTGATAAACTTGCATTCTATATCATCACTCATCACAAGCACCTCGTTGATCTGCGATACCATCTTTTCAAACACGGATAAATGGGGTTTGTGGGTGGTGATAAGTATGAGACGGTTGAGGTCTTCCAATACTTTGAACTTGAGAAGAGGGTCAAGAAGATAACCGTACCTCGACTGTTCGGGGTTTTTGAACGCAAGGAGGGACGATATATCCATCAAATGGTTCAGAAAGCCATCATCATGTTTGTATTTCTCTTGTAGCTTCCTTCCAAACTCTATGGCATCTGTTATCTGAGGATCCTCATTCTTTGAAGTGGTGGCAGTGCTGATCATATTTAACAGCTTGAGACAATCCAGTTGAAATGCAACATTCTGACTCTTGTCCAACATACCAGGGTACTTGGCATTGATTAGATCAATAGCGGCATTCAAATTGTCTTTCAATATGAGATTGCGGATCTCTTGTCTATTAGCCGAATCGCTGTCGCTATGGTTGTAGTTGTGGTTATGCAATGAGGCGGCCGCCATATTGATGTCAGTTTCCATGGATCCACTGCCACTGCATTCTGCCCCAGAATCCGTTTCGGACCTTCTTTTTGATCTGCTGCTGGCGCCTTCAGATGATGAGCGGCTATCAAATACCTCCTTCTCCACAGCCAAATCTGAGATAAATGCAGTGGAACTATCCACATAGCCCATATGGTCGAAATAAGAACTCACAAACTGGTTCAAAACATCTGTAATATCTAGCTTTGAGGTTTTCTTTGATGATATCTTCTTCTTAGGAGGAGATTGTAAGGCAGTGACCTCCAAGAGTTCGGCAAGGGCAGCGGAATGAGGGAGATGCGAGGAACCGGGCACGGCTGAATTGATATCGTGGAATATTTTGTTTTTGAACGTTTGGACATAGTCATCAATGTCAAACATAAAGTTCTGGAACGGTATTATACCAAAATTTGTCTTGACTGTATTCCAATCACTCATGCCAATCACAGGGACAAAGGAATGGTCAAGGTCTTCGGAGAAGGTCTCACCGAGATATACGCCATTCTTTGTATAAAAGATAGTGGAGTTATAAAAGTTTATACCACAGCCGATAACATCTTGATAACCAAACTTTGCAGCGTATTTGCTATGGACACCGTTCTGATTGCTTAGGATCTTGCCGTCCTTGCCGTTGTATCCAAAGGTACCTGTCTCGAACCCCGGGAGGTTGGTTATCAAGGCATATGATACATCCTTCATGAAGCCCACAGACACCTCCGCTGCTGCCGCACCTGCCACTATCTCGACCTCGTAATAGTAAACGCCATAGGCACCAGACACATTCCTGTTAGCCTTGGTGGATGAGTATTTTCCGGAAGATGAGGAATGCCTTACAGATTCCTCATTCTGAAGACGGGAAGATTTGCAAGTTGATATCTCAGTCCCGTCCTCGGAAATGACCAAAGTGGAGTTTGCTGGTAATGTCCACGCACTGGGGAAGGGGGCCTCCAATTTTGTGTCGAGTTCACGGTTTCCTAATACGCGATAGATGGGCTGCTCTGTAGGCGCATCTATGAGATCATCGTTGCCGGCATCCTCACCATCATCACTGGCAGAGGCATTACCGTTACTGTTTCTGGGGGTACTGTGTGAATTAGATTCTTGGGGCACCATTCTATCCTGGAACACTTTGATCAATGTGTTTGTGTACTCCTCGTCCATACTGAACAGAGAGGGTCGACTGCCCATTAAGCCGAGTGTCGATAACTGGTTGGTGAACTTTCTCCTATTCTCATTCTTCAGGTCCGCAAGGTTGACTTGCCATGACAGCAGCCTCTGCACCTCACGTCCATGCCTCGTCTTGAATAAGTATGAAGGTATCCTGAAGCTTAACGGTGATTCACATGTTAGTGGTACTGGAAAATGGGATGAGCAGGGGGGAGAGAGGGGGGCGGATGGGAGAGCGTCAGAATGCCAATTAAAACATTAACAAATAAATATCTGTCAGGGAATTATGGGCCCAGCCTCGAAAAAATAAATAAAAAGAAAGGATCGGGAGACCTCGCAAAGGCTTGCGGTGCTGTGACTGCGCTCACCTAGTCGGTATAGTATACCTGTAATTGCGGGGTGAAGGCTATTGACAGTACAGCTCACACCAGCCATAGCTCTACTTACGATAAACCCTCCTGGAACACATCATCTTTCTGAAATTCACCAACAGGATCCATTTTTAATATATATATATATATGTATGTATGCCTGTTCTATATGATCAGTAAAACTACTACCTGAATAAATTCATAGCTTTTATCTTATTACTTGGGGAGTGACACTATCTACACCGCAGGGCATACATATGCCATCTCTCTATCTGTGTGTCTTCCCCTTGCACTACCCGGGCTTATCGTGAAGACGGGTCCAGTCAGGTGGAGGAATGCAGTACGGGCAGTCCATCTGATATGGGCAGTCCGTCCCGTATGGGCGCTCACGGATAAGGGAGTCCAAATAGTAAGGGGAGCCTATTGATGCGAGCTGCTGTTAAGAGGAAAGAAGGAAGAAGAAAGCAGAGAGTCAACTAGCAAGAGCAAGGTGACGAAAGATAGCGCCGAGGGTGGTTACAAAGTGATAGCAGTATATTCATGCATTCATCTGTAAAGGTGAAATTATATAGGGAATGGTATTGGTGGTATGGTATAGGGATATGTTGACAGCTAGCCCATGGGATTTGATAGAGGAGCTAATGGGGCGGTAGATCTACATGCTGCATAATAATTAGATAATCCGTTGAAGAATTTATTAGTCTTTCCAGTCTAAACCCAAGTGTAAAATGTACATAAAAGCAAACATTGGCAAACAGTTTAATCATACCAATAAAAAAGGCGTAGCTTGGCAATTCCCATGGGATCCACTTGTAACTGCGGAGGAAGCCAGGAGAATGCCCCGATAAAAAGTGATCATGAATTATATAACATGCTGAAAATTAATATATGCAGTTGATGCGTAAGAAACCACCAGGGAGATCGAACGGTTGGCGTTCTTCTCCCCGTCACGTGTACAGAGAACGCTTAGTATCTGTAGTGGTCGGCCTTGAATGGACCCTCGACAGGGACACCCAAGTACTCAGACTGGACTGAGGTGAGCTTGGTAAGCTTGGCTCCAAGGTGGTCAAGGTGGCACTTGGCAACGGTCTCGTCAAGGATCTTTGGCAAAACATGAACACCAACGTCGAATGGACCGGTCTTGTTGAACTCAACAAACTCCTCTCTGAACTTCTCGTCGTCGGCCTTGAAAAGAGCAATCTGAGCAAGAACCTGGTTGGAGAAAGAGCAGGACATAACAAAGGAAGAGTGACCAGTGGCACATCCAAGGTTGACAAGTCTACCCTCAGCAAGGAGGATGATGTGACGGCCATTCTCGAGGAGGTAACGGTCAACCTGTGGCTTGATGTTGACAACATCCTTGGCGTTGGCCTTCAACCAAGCAACGTCAATCTCAATGTCAAAGTGACCAATGTTACACACAATAGCATCCTCTGGCATCTGGGAGAAGTGGACACCGGTGATGATGTCACGGCAACCAGTGGTGGTGACAAACACCTGACCGATAGAGGCAACCTCGTCTAGAGGAGCAACCTGGTAACCAGAAACAGCGGCCTGGAGAGCGTTGATTGGGTCAACCTCAGTGACAATAACTCTGGCACCCATACCTCTGAGAGCCATAGCACAACCTTTACCAACATCACCGAAACCGGCAACGATGGCAACCTTACCGGCCAACATAACGTCGGTGGCACGCTTGATACCATCAATCAAAGACTCACGGCAACCGTAAAGGTTGTCGAACTTGGACTTGGTGACAGAATCGTTGACGTTAATGGCTGGAACCTTGAGCTTGCCATCCTTGAGCATCTTGTAAAGGTGGTGGACACCGGTGGTGGTCTCTTCAGAGAGACCGTAACAGCCCTCGAGCATCTCTGGGTACTTCTCGTGAACGAGGGAGGTGAGGTCACCACCGTCATCGAGGATGAGGTTGAGCTTCTTACCATCCTTGAAGGAGAAAAGCTGTTGCTCAATACACCAAAGGTACTCCTCCTCGGTCTCGCCCTTCCATGCAAAGACTGGGACACCAGCAGCGGCAATGGCAGCGGCAGCGTGGTCCTGGGTGGAGAAAATGTTACACGAAGACCAGGTCACCTCAGCACCGAGAGCAACAAGGGTCTCAATGAGAACGGCAGTCTGGATGGTCATGTGAAGACAACCAGCAATTCTGGCACCCTTAAGTGGCTGGGATGGACCGTACTTTCTTCTGATGTCCATAAGACCTGGCATCTCATTCTCTGAGAGCTCGATGTCCTTTCTGCCGAAAGCGGCAAGGGAGATATCAGCAACCTTGTAGTTGACAGCTGGGGCAGACATTATGATTGTTATGGGTGGATTGAAATATCGAAGATATTCTTAATGTTCAAATAGAAAGGCTATCATTACCCTCAAAAACGAATCAACTTCTCTTTTATAATCGAGCGCCAACTGCGAACGAGGGACACGTTGGGTGCTTCATTCTCTGATTTTGTCACCTGCACGAAAAATTATTCGAAAAATTTGTTTGGGCCCTCCCATTTCGCATGTGCTCTTCGCCGGAACGACAGAGAAATCGCCATGTGCTGCTGCACAGGTATACGAGAGGCCCAAGGAGCCCACGAGGTGGCGTGTATTATTACATGTGTCCACTCAAGCTAGTACCGCACAACTAAGTGCACAAGCAACAAACAGCATACAAAAAAATCTAAGAAGAGCGCGGGCAAAAAAGAACTCCGAATCGGGGAATCGAACCCCGATCTGCACGGTGAGAGCGTACTGTGATAGCCATTACACTAATTCGGATTGTTGGAGACCAATGATGGTCTGGTCTAATTAGTACTGTATAACTGTCTTGAGTACTAGTATTGAGTATAAAAAGGCAAATAATGAAATGCAAATAACTCCGGAACATTCAAATGGAAACTATAACTTCCGTAAAAACAGTAGATTTATTCCTTTGTTTTTATTCCCGGCCAAATGAGTATCCATTTTTTTTTGCTCGTTGCCGAATTGCTCTTTTAACTTTCCTTCAACTTATATACAGACGTCAATCTCGATGAGATTCTAAACCTGAGATTTGCACTATTTGAAAAATAAGGAAATTAAATTTTGGCAGACATTCAAATTGATCAAGTGGCAAAACTTATCTACTTGATAAGTGTGTGAGGAAAAACTATAACAAAAGTTTGGCTGAACCGAGTTCTCCTATATATAACTATATGTGCAGTTGCAACTTTCGGGCATCCATAGAGTGCTTGACGCCTTTCGAGTTAACTGCTTACCCCCTCAAAATTCTACTGGCTTGATTTTTATCCACAACTTGAAATTGTCATAGAAAGAATAATCATATTATAAAATTATTCTGAAATGTCATTTTTGAAAAAAATTAACAAAAAATAAACTCCGAATCGGGGAATCGAACCCCGATCTGCACGGTGAGAGCGTACTGTGATAGCCATTACACTAATTCGGATTTGATGTCTACTGTTTGACACCACTTACTTAAATCCATGGAATCGAAAGAGGATTCTATCTCGGGCGACTTTCTTTGTTTATCTACAGTCTGACAAAAATCTTTAATAAGATAACGTCACTTGTTGTATATATATATAACATCTTAGAAAATTGTCCTGTGTAATTGTAGAAAACTCCTGGTTAATAAATCAAACTCCTTTTATCAAGGGAGCAGCAACTCAGCAATACACCTCCGTGGCACATCCAGCCAGGGATCCCAGTGTACGCTACTTCTACTGATCAATGATTCTATGTTACAAAGCTCAACCTGCATCATGGTTCTGTCCCATGAGTCCGGTTTCAGCATGGTTGTGATCAACATTATGAAATGCGCGAGTATAATGAGAGTTCTGGGATCTCTATTCTCAACTAGCACATCAAAATCCACACGCATGTCGATCAACCATCTCATCAGCACTGGGATATAGTCAGATTCAGGTGTAACATCATTGTATACATCCATGTATGCCTGCTGAAGTTTGGCAACGGCTATTTCATAAGTTTCCAAATGCCTTGCAATGTAGTCTCCAACGGAAGGATCCTCGAAAGGCTGTACCGTGAGAAGATCGTTTAGGTAATTAGGGAAGTATATACCTGCGGGACTCAACACATCTCCAAAATGAATGTGGTGAGCATATATATCGATAGCATTATCAATAGACACGTCCTCCTTGTATCTTGGTTTACCCATCTGGTATAAAACCGATACACCCCTGGCTAGTTTGAAATACGCAGCATCCGTCATACGGTAGTCAGGGGAATTTGTACAGTATACCAGCTGCAGCAAGCTGCCCGTCAAAGTAGTGAGGGTCTCATCAAACGATTTTGGCTCCAAGTGATTCTGAAACAACTCCAGACTCTTTGTGTGGTGATATTCTCCAATCTTGAGATAGGACTCTTTCTCCAGTTGCTGCTGTTCAGGACCCTTGACAGCATGGCGTTTCCAGTCCCCTTTAGAGATATGTACACCTCGATAGTAGAAGTCTAGAGCTATCAATGCTAAGCATATATGGAGAATGTGTTGATACCTGAAGGACATACTGAACACGGACAGGTAAGCCCTTCTAATGAGACTCTTCTCTGAGAGTTTCATGTAGTATTGTGTGGTAAAGTATTCCATGAATTGGAAATTGATTTGGGAGTAGATCTTGTATTCGTTAAACTCTCTTTTACTCCTCAAGAATGAGTGGTACAGGCGCATTTCAGCCTCACTCTGAGATGGTAGCACAATACGAATGCCATCTCCCATTTTCGTCAGTCCGACCTTGACATGGCTTCCTGGCAAGAAGATGTCGATACCATTTAGAGTTTGGGCTTGTGGAGAGACATCTTGATATACAACTTTAAGCCCACCAGAGGTCATAACCTGCAATTTTTGAAGTTGCTGTCGCTGATTAGATACGGCTGGCGTCTGGTAAAAACATTGCAGGTTTCTCCTTTGGCAATTCATACAGCGGGGATGTGTCTCGTCGCACTTTTTATTGACGGGTGTTAGCAGGGCTTAAACATCTACACCTTTTCAGAGTGAGGGAAGGGGAAATCCCAACCAGTTCCGTTCAACTTACCTTAACCTTTCTCATCTTACAACAAACACATCCTGTTTTTGACTTTCTGTAAGTCTTTTTTGAGATAGCAGAAGCCGTTGCGGCACCCTTAGGCACCATTGAGTGTTGAAGCGTCATTTATGTCTTCTTTTATGAAAACCTTTCAATTGATTTAACTTCAACCTGGTATTATTTGTTCCAGAAAAAACCATTCATTGTTTTCTCCTGCTAATTGCTAACCAATGTGATAATAACGGAGAGGCAACAGTGAGTGATCCAGGATAAAAATAATTACTTGCAGTATCTGCTCAACCGTTTGAAATCGTTTTACCACATTGCAATGCGAAACCGGCACGCTTAAATGTTGGTAGCTGTCGCTCCTAATTCCATGCTGTGTACACGGGAACAGCATGTGCAGGAACAAATATGCGTGGTTGTCCCGCATTTCGGCCACTGCCATTTTGGAGGAGAGGTGAGAAGCGTACAGAGTGCAGGCAACTTGCCTTCTCGATCGGGTAGCCTGGCCACCAGACGGACCGATTTCGTGTAACGTAATGGTCCCCGATGCATATGTGCACAGACAAAGTTCTTCCTGCAACGCATTCGCTTGCATCCCCTGCATCTGCTTGGGGAGATAGCCCGGCAGATTAGCATGGTGGGCCGGGAAAGGGCCATCATCACCATGCGAGGACTGCAAACGTATCTACCGGCTACGATAACTTGCCGTGCTCTACAGAGAGAAGGCGATATATGCCTGTAGGCATGCAGGGCCGCTCCAATGAGGAGAGTCGCATGGAGATACCGAGAGGACATTTCCCAATACAAAAAATAACGCTCAGTGGCACAGAT
This sequence comes from Kuraishia ogatae, assembly GCA_003706285.3. Taxonomy (NCBI): domain Eukaryota; kingdom Fungi; phylum Ascomycota; class Pichiomycetes; order Pichiales; family Pichiaceae; genus Kuraishia; species Kuraishia ogatae. The sequence continues at coordinate 238,564 of PPKV03000024.1, read as the reverse complement.
CCTGACTTTTGTCAGGATTAGAGGTATGCTTACATAAATAAATATCATATGCCTTGGCTCGCTGGCCACCGGGATTCAAATTGTAACTGCATTCTCATCACTACTGGGTGCGTGTTTGTCTTTGATCCATTTCGCATTTGAAGGGCAAGCAAGGTAAGGAATATGATATCGTAGGCGAGGCATCTCCCTGCTGTAGAGCACATTAATTGTCGAGAATTACTTACCATCCTCTAAATACAAGTTTTTCCAGGTACGCATGATTAGCTCGATGGGTTAGTCCTATGCTTTCGGAGTAGGTCTCGGCTCCTCTTTTTTACATACCGGGCGGCCCCCCATCTGAGTAAAAGAGCGCACACGGCACCAACGCACTGTCGTGTGGGCCTGAACGCAATTTACCTGCACACAGCTGGCCTGATGATGCTTGCGCAATCTCAAGACCGATCCTGTCGTGAACGCTAGGACCCACCCCGCTTCAGAGAATATGCACATCTTGTGAAACTCCACATCATGCCTCTCGAAAAAAAATTTAGGCTGATGTGATAGTCAACTCATCCATGCAAGCATGGTTTGAGAAAACAATATTACATCTCTAATAATATTACGTGACGCATTAGGCGCATGATGCAACACGTATATGCTAGATGCCACTCCGGCGAAGCTCACTACGGGTCTGAATTCTGAATGGACTAGGCTGGACCCCCTCTGTTATGTCGATATGTTAATTTCCATTTTCCTGTGAAAGTTACTCTAGGACAATAAGTAATTGCTTGGTATTAAGAACAATTTATTCTCTTCTGCAAACTTGTAGCTTTAATACAGTGTTAGACATTTGTGTAGATTAGTGGAAAACATGGACGTTCTAGAAATAGCCGCGGTTGCAGTCCTTCGGGGACTCTGATGGGCTCTCTTCGTGGTTCTCGGTAATGGCACTCTCCTGCACAGATTCAACTAAACTGTCTTTTTCATCTTGCGAATCCAAGTCTGTACACATAGAACACAATGACAAGAATATCAACCGGTGAAACTGACTAGCCACTGCAAGCCATGTCATAGCTCCAATTCCCTTTGACACACTACAACAGTGCTCTTGCATGATGGAGACACCCCTTCAACGGGGTCTGCTCAACCATGCTAAAGGGGTGTTCCCAGCTCGCGCAGTTTCACTACGCACATCACACACATAGCTCTTCCCTGTAGCAGTTCACCCTCCCGGTCAAATCTCCTTTCTGCCATAGCGAGATCTAGCTGATGACATATCCCAACAAGGCTCTACAGTTCTAGAACATATAGCAATAGGATTTCTGTATAATGCGACAAGATCTTCAAAGCCTTCGAATATCTTACAAAATTCTTTTTATACCTTCCATCTCTATTTATACAGTTATATTAAACAGAGACTTTTTTTTTCTAAACAGCAAGAAAACTTGATACTTTGAAAACTGTATCCTGGTTACCTCGACACTTATTTTTGCAGGTTCTCACCAACCCCGGACGTAACTGCCGTATGCACTATGTAACGTCACTCAGATACAGTAAATGACAAGGCACCTTCTCCTTGGCATGGAAGCCGTCTATAGAGGAGCTTCTAGCTGCAGGCCATCGCCTCACTTCGCGTCCTTGCGCGGGCCCGTAGAGCGGCTTCTCGCAGGCCGTAGGTACATGGCAACCTTCTCACTACGCCGTGCGCAAGCCCACCCACGTCTTCACACCACGCTATCAAGTGTGTGAAATGGTTATCTGAAATTCTGTACCATGTTGATTTTGTAACCACCGCTGGAACGGTGAAAACAATATCATGACATTCACAAGGAAACCACATAAGAAGACTCGCAATGGTTGCTTCAACTGTAAGCAGCGAAGGATAAAGGTGAGTACTGCGTCTACTTGGCAAGATGCTTGAAGTTTCAAACATCTGGGTGGTTGCATGAACTTATGCCTATTTGTGCACCAAGAGACTATAAGTCACTAACAAGATATGGCAACAGTGCGATGAACTGCAGCCAGATTGCGATAATTGTAGGAAGAGAGGATTGAAATGTCAATATCCTTCAAGGCAGGATTCAGCGAAACAGATTACTGCAGGAAGACTCTCTTCTGGTTCACCGGACGATTCTACAACTGGCAGTAAAGGAAGTGTGTTTTCGCCTCCAGGGTATGGGCCTGGTTCGTCCAACTCTGTTGGAGCATCACCCTCTGTGATTCCAGTGAGTTTTGTGTCAGAGCTCTCCTCCAAAGTGGGGTTCGCTGATTACGCCCAAGCAGACCTCTTACAGTATGCATTCTTTGCGCAGCTTAACATGAAATTTATTTCTTACTTCTACTCAGAATTCTACAAGAGACTATCCACAGATGAAGGCTGTACGCAAATGTATCTGGAAACATTTCAAAAGAGCGCATTCCGTAGAGAGTATGTCATACACATCTTTCTTGCTGTAATAGCGCTGGATCTGTATCATCACAAGCTTCTTCACGGCTCGGATAATGTCCTAGATCTTCCATTGGATACATATATAGCAATCGGTGCCTTCCATCATACAAAGAGTCTTGAATCATTTCGGAAAGAGCTAACACTGGACCCGGATGATACAGACCAGGCGGTATCAATCGTGATCACCAGTACCTTGCAACTTTTCTATCTCACAGCATCCCCCACTCACCGTATCGCCAATGCTGAGTATGTTGGTGCTGCAAGGGGAATCGTCGCTTTATTCGACAGTCTCAAGCCCCTTTGGGAGCGGTCGGCATCGTTTCAGGCAGCTTGTGCTCGGTATTACCTTCACTCTTCCTCGTCATCTCCGGAAGTTTATTTCCCGGAATTTTTATATGGTTTATGTGATGTTCAGCCTTTTGAAATAGTTAGAACATTTGTGAGTAGTAATCTGGGTGCTCAGAGCGGACTAAATCAGGATATATCGGCTACCCAGGTGCTGAGTGGTACAGCAGGCGCCAGGATCTCGCCGGCCTTAGAGGCCAAGCAGAATGGTTTACTGGCAGTGAAGAATAGAGAAGTATACTTGGAAGTAATCGATCAGTTGAAAAAAGAGTTTAGGGCATTCAAGAACTGTGCTGACAACGAACTGGAGGTAGATATGTCTGCAACTCTTTCGAGATTCATGCTCTTGTTTCCAGGGGAGTTTGTGCAGTTAATTGAAGAGAGGGATCCAAGGGCTCTCATTATAATCGCCTACCACATCATGATATTGGCCGGACGGAGATTCCCTTATTGGTCACACACTATCTTCGTTGACGAAATGACATACATCTCATCGCTGCTTGAGGCTCAGGATTCAGGGAGAGAATGGAAAAGTTGGATTAAGGTTGCAGAGCAATGTATAGTTCAGCTCGCAGTAGAACAACAACAATTGCACCCAAGAAAATGAGTGGGATCTCACGAATTTTATAAACGTGCGTCACATCGTGACTCGAGGCAGTTTCAATGCCCTTTTCACACAGAATCTTTATGGAGACCGCAACATCCTCCCAAAGGAATTTTCACTGTATTATAGTTGTACTAATTGCTTAAGCGAATTTAATGAATATTTTATATCTGTTAATAATCATTTGTATAAACCAGGAACTTTTTCGAAGATGCACTTAAATGCCCCTCAATTTATTATTGAACCACCTTTCCAAACCTCTACTTTTGACTTCAACGGCGGACGGATTGCTCACATCAACGAGTACGTTGAAAAACCGCATGTACTTCAGTTTTGAAAATCCACAATAATATGAAGAGCGACAACCAGCGTAATACTTAAATACCCTGGCAATGTTTATCACCCTATCGACATTGATCTCAGAAGGTGGGACGTTAACAAGGTTGAGGATACTACGTGCTTTTCTCAGCAGTTCCAGCGAAAGGTGCACAGGTGACTCGGGGAACTGTTGTGCAGATTCTCTTCCTTCGAACAACGAGTGAGATAGATAATGGAAACTACGCCAGTTAGATCTACCACCCCCCGTACCTTGAGCAGAGGAATTGCCATTGGTGAGAGTATTGAAGTTGGGTACAATGACCTCTAAGTACTCCAGGTATGGTATTTCCATCAGAGTCCCCAAAAGTTTGAAAAGATTCGTATGATCAAGTGTTATTCTGAGAGACTTAAGGCCACCAAGCATGGGGAGGAACATACTAATAGCACTGATTGGAAGTGCTTTTATCTCAGACTCATTAGAGGAGTCTGTTCTCCCGTTGCTGAATATGGGGGAGGCAACAGCATTGCACTCGTTCACAGAATCAATGACAAGGCTGGTAATACCATTAGAATGAGAGGAGATTGCGTCCATATAGCGTTGGCACATTTGTTCCCACGTTTCTGTCATGTATCTTTCGCGTGTAGTATTCCAACGCAGAACAACGTACAGACGGTTGAGGTGAGGGATATTGGCAATTAACTGAGGAGTGACATCATATGCATCGGTATAAAGATCAATGTTGAGCACACGGAGGCAACCAAGCTGCGTGGAAATCCTTGAAAGAAATAGAGATCGGCAAGCATCATTTTCATGTTGTTGATAATTTGTACGCAAACGGGGGGTACTTTCAGTACAGCTCAACAGGGAAAGAGTTTCAAGAGATCTTAGATTCACCCTCTTTAAGAGGTGGTCTACACCCAAAGTGTCAATGTTCAGTCCATCCAATGTCAAGCGAAGCAGATCTAATTTTGTCTGCCCTTGGAAGCCAGAAAACATATCTGACAGATTACAATCTTTATAGCCGGATATATCACGGATTCCCGCCGTGGTGCTGTATTGAGTGGAGTCTGCTGTGCTGAAAATAGAGTTAAAGTCTCTTGCTTCCATGGAGTTTGACATCTTGCTGTAGAAATATTTGTTGAATTGGTCTTGAAGGTTGTTCAGATCAATACCTAAAGTGCTGACCAAATTGTAATTCATTGGGAACGGACTTTTTGATAACATGGACATATGAAGTTCTTCGAGAGACTCCATTTGAGGCATGTCCAAAAGGCCCTTAATTCTACACACCTTTTGGATGTTCTCTAAGGAAACCTCACGGAAAGAATTGTTGCTCTGCTCGACAAGCCTGTAGAGATGTTTAATCCCACTGTGTTTCGTGCTGCCCAGATCACCGTTTATTGCTCTGAGCCTCGTATAATCTACAGAGAAACTTTCCAGTAACATATCCATATTGAGGAAACATGATGAATACCTTATATCGATGACACGCAAGTTTGTTAGACGAGGCAGCAGGATATTCTTCAGCGCACGTGCCAGCTCGAAGTCAACGACGTTATCAGGCAGATTCTTTGTTATCGCGAAAAGGGTGACATAATGAGCAAGCCTGGGATTATTATCGATGCTCCTTAGGAAGCTTCTCAACGCATAGCTGGTTCTGATAACTGAAGCAGTTCTGTATCGGGATCCTAAAGCATCTTCAAAGTTCGAACAGATGCCCTCCAATTCCTTATGAAAATAGACAACTGAAGCGTCGACAACTATTCCATGATAAAGTTTTGAGACACACTTCTCGTAAAAAAATCGGTTACATAGAGAAAGGTGGAAGCAATCTGACTGAGGTAGGGCATCTATTATAAGCTCCGATACCTCCGTCGGCAGTCTGTCAACCATGGTAGAAATATGCTTTTTCGAAGGATGCTGGTGAAGCTCGGGAAACATAAAACAAGAAGCAGAGAACCTTTAAAAGACACAGAAATCTCTCCTGAACCCTTGCGTTTCAACTTCAAGCTACAACCACGGAGACATCATTGATGAAGCATGAAAAATGGTGAGCAGGAAAAACTAGCCACGCACGCGTCAATTTTTCATTATGCGCCTATAGGTGGCCATTGTGTCATTGGGGAAATTTTATCTAATCCATCAGTGCGATGAGCTGGCTCAGCCGGGCGATATGCAAGAGGAACAGATTCTCTGCTGGCTCAGCAATGGGATTTAACGGTCGAAACAGGCTGCAGCTCGAACGCAGGACGCGCTTTATTTTGTTAGGCTTGTTGCACATTTCTATCTTATTGCTGTTCACCCCAATAATGCCACGGTCTCCTTTTTCTTACAGCAGGCTATTATATAGGCAAATAAATTTCAGATCACCTAGTTGCTGATATATATACAAATCTGGGATTTCGATTTTTATAGTTTTTTGCGTCCAACAGACAGTCGATAGTGAGTGTATCTTTCGGCTCATCCTGGAGAGTGCGAGCGGAGCTTCCCACTTTATGCGGTTTGCGATACGGGGTGCTCAACGACTTGAAAGTGTACAGACACCCACTGCCATGAGCTATGAAGGGGAAAAGGTCGGGAGCAGCATCTGCATTTATAATCATTAGAAAAATACTCATCTTTTCAGCTCTCTCTCGTCTACTAGTTCCGGGCCTTGAATTCTCTCGTTCCCACTTACGCACCCATGCTGCAAAAATGCAACGCTGGTCCACTTTCGCTGAACGACATCAGTGTGGGGAACCCGTTCCAGCGTCTAAGGACCAACCGTTCCGGTCGTGAACAATGCAAGTACAGAATGGGGTGATGATGAGCGATGGGGTGGGTCTAATAATCGGGGAAGGCGAAAACCCTAAATATTCCGATATTAAAACCAAGGTATATCTGCTTGACACACACATTTTTTTATTTGTGTACATGGTTATCAAAGTAGAGAAACTAAATAGAAAACGAAAATGTTGCCTCAGCCCATCAATATCAACCAATGGATCGAAGAGAATGAACACCTTCTCCAGCCTCCTGTGAACAATTACTGTGTGCATAGAGGTGGATTCACTGTGATGGTAAGTTACATATACTTCCTCCCCTATTAGCACTTTTTTTTAGCTCCATTGAAGAAACTAATATGGCTATTTTACTTACAGATTGTGGGAGGACCAAATGAACGTACCGATTACCATGTCAATCAGACTCCAGAGTGGTTCTATATGTACAAAGGGTTCATGACCTTGAAAGTGGTCGATGCCGGAGAATTCAGAGATATTCAAATCAATGAGGGTGACTCTTTTCTGCTTCCCGGCAATACTCCTCATAATCCTGTCAGATATGCTAACACAATCGGAATTGTGGTAGAACAGGACAGACCTGAGGGTGTAAATGATAAGTTACGTTGGTACTGTAGCAAGTGCAAAGAGATTGTCCATGAGGATGAATTCTATTGTTCAGATCTTGGAACCCAGGTCAAGGAAGCAATACTGGCTTTTGACGCAAGTATAGAGAAGAGAACTTGTAAGCACTGTGGCAATCTAAACTACTCGAGACCACAGTAGGAGTCATGAGAGTGAAGGCAGCAAGCAATCATTGTTGGTAGCGTATGACTTAGTATTTATTTACATAATGATAATTTATTATATACGGAAAAGACAGTTGTAATAATTAGGAGCATGATTGGAATCTAATCATGGCTTTTGTCGGTTGGCACAAACACTAATAGAAGAATATCATACTTTATTCCGCTTGTTTCTATACGCAGACCCTAGTTGCATACCAAATTTGCATATATATGGACATAGGAACTAACACCGACCTTACACTCTGGTATATTACACACCCTCTTGAAATAAACCAGTTTAGAGACGAAAATCACTGAAACGCTTCTGCCAGCCAGTCAAAAAGCCTGTCGTAGACCATATGGTTTGCATTGTGATGTGCGATGTTGTGATTGCTATCTGGGTAAACCTGCATATCATAGTTCTGAATGTCAGCGAGGTCAAAATTGTCAATTAAAGTCAGAGTGTTCTGGAAATGAACATTGTCATCAGCAGTTCCGTGCATGATGAGGAACCGTTTCACATCGTTGAATGGAGAGAAGTTGGTAATAGCCGAAACCTCGTAGCCCTTAGGGTTATGGTTGGGTATATCCATATATCTTTCAGTGTAAATCGAATCGTAGAACAGCCAATCTGTCACGGGGGCCACTGCCATCCCATACTTGAACACCTGACCCCCGTCGTGCTCCAAGGTCTTCAAAGTTGTGAAACCACCATAACTCCAACCCCAGATTGCCGTTCTTTCTTTATCGATGTACGACTTCTCATCAATGAGTTGTTCGGTAGCGGCTGTGATATCCCGGGGTTCCCAATATCCGATATTGCCCTTTGCATAGGATCTGTACTTCCATCCCCTATTGCCTGTACCTCTTGGGTCGATATAAAGAACTATGGCATCTAGAGACGACGAAACAACACTATCGAAATTCACATCAAAATGTGATGACAATTTCTGGGATCCAGGTCCACCGTAAACGCTTACCAATAGTGGATACTTCTTGGATGGGTCAAAGTATGGCGGCCTGATTTCCATGACATCCAGCGCCAATTCCTCTCCGGCTTCATTCTGGCCCACACTAACCTGATAGAACATACTTGTAGGCATGGCGAATTCATTAACACTTTTGGTCACAAATTCCTGAATGCTCCAAGACTCCGCTGCCGCATACGTTTCCGGATTGAAAGTGGTGATGTCAATCACCTTTCTGGAAGGGAGGTTGGGACCTGCATAGTCCACAATGGCATACTTTCCACTGCTGGAAAAACTAAAGTCATAGGAGCCCAGCTGGGTCGAATCGGTAATATGCGTCAAATAGTGAGAATCGTCGTTGAGTTTGACAGAGCATAGCTGCCTCTGCAGTGCCGATGAACCGCTCGATCCTTCGGACATATCTTGTGTACTCAAGAAATAGATTTGGTCTGTCTCCTGGTGATACGATAGCGCACCACCAATCACTTCCCAGTTGCCTGAAGTGAGAAATTGAGGCTCTGAGGAGGTGACTTCAGAAAAGTACCCGAGGTGGTTGTATCCATCCTTGACGACCACATCAACGTAACCATAGTCGGCACGGCCGGCCGCAGAGTTAGGTGGGATGACTATAATGCCATTATCCGGCTCTATCCACCCATTATATTCTGCAACTGAATCCACTTTCCTTGTGACAAGCGATTTGCCTGTCTTTGGAGCGTATATATGTATATTCAAAACGTTGCTCTCTCTATCAGTCTCCTTAATCAAGAGTGTATCTGGACCTATCCAGTGACACCCATAAACAATCATGTCATCTCCGAGGTCATCAGAATGAGGAACAACTCTACTGGATTTCCTCTTCATATCGTAAACAATAACAGACACGACTGGGTTAGGGAAGCCTGGTTTTGGATATTTGAGCTCTTCAATAACTGGGTACCTTGATGTAGATGACGAGCTTACATAGAAATCCAAGTTGTAAATGGGCACCTTTGTATCATCGATTCTAAGAAACGCAAACCTAGACTCATCCGGAGCCCACCATATAGCTTTATCGGAACCTAGCACTTCCTCCTCATACACCCAGTCCGGTCTTGCGTTGAATATATTGTCATCGCCATCCTTTGTTATCCTTACAGGTGGGGATATCGATGGAGAACCCTTCTTGATCACGTTTACCACATATAAGTCATTGTCAAAAGAAAAGGATACGTAGTTGCCCAAAGGAGAGAACGTTGCATAGCTCATCAGTGGGATGTCCCCCTCAGCAGTGGTAAATAATGGCGAAAATGTGTTCTTCCCAAGATCATATAGGAAGAACTTTGATAAACCAGAATGCCTGAAAATAGACTCATGATCCGACGTCACTATAGCCAGGTTTCTCTGTAAATTCAAAGAGAAGGATGAAACATGGTACTGTTCCCCGTTGTACTCAAAAGCGGTCTTATCGAAAACCACTTCTGAATATCCTGCGTCGGCTACTTTCTTCATTACGTACCGTGTTCCAGCATGAAGCAGGTACCAACCTTCATCTACGCTGCTCTGTTCATATTTCTTGGATAGGGTACCTTCTTGAGTAGAAGGAGGGGGTACAAACCACAGATCATCCGAGTAAACGTAGAATGAGCCACGGCGCGTATCATCAAGGGTGATCCTGGGAAGTTCTTCTTTAGCGGCAGGCTCATCAGTAGTTGGGGAGTGAGACGAAGCTGGTTTTTTATCATCTCCAGCATCACCAGAATGATCAGGTGTCGTTGCAGGGATACCACCGTCATACACGCCGGTGCTATTGTGAGCAAGTCCCGGAGAATTATTGCCATCGGTGAACTTACCCGATCTTGCGTATCCAGCTAATGCCAGCACCCATACAAATAGGAATATAGCAAAGATCGCTATACAGTATCTCCTGTTGACTCTTAGCCCAGCCAATCGCAGTCTCTTATCACCTATCGATCTGGATCTTCGGTGATTGCGACTCGCAGCGCGCCTATCTTCAGACAGAAGATGAGAGCTCAAAAAGGTATCATCGTCATCGTCATCATCAATGATGAAACCCGCAACTGCATCGTTAGCCTGTGTGTCTGCGGATCTGGTCGAAGATGGGGCGTCTCCCGTTCTAGTGGTTTGTAGCTCAATGTCTTCATCAAAGGAGTCAGAGGCCGAAACACTCTTGCTGAGTGAGTCGCGTGCTTTCGCAAACATGACCGAGTGAGTAATTGAGTTCACGACCTGTGTTATGTGTATGACAGGATACCACCAACTAAATATACCAGCCTGTATACTAGGCCACGCGGTTACACAAGTTGTTACACTTTGGATTTTGAATATCAGATGACGTCCTCACTGGTCAGCACTCTAATATTCACGACAAATAGTTAACAATCAATCGACATACAATATTCACAAAAATTCAGCCTGGAGTATAGAGTCTCGTGTTAAAGGTATTCCCTCCAAATGTATATATCCTTCTCTTACTCTTGATCTTCCTGCCTATCATTCAGCATGCATGTTGGTTGGTGTCAGCCCCTTTTGGGACCTGCTAACTGCTGGCATGCATAATGTGCGAACTCGCCTAAGAGGAGCTAGGCGGTAGCCGTTTTAGGTATGCAAAGATACAGCCTGAGGCGGGGATGGGGTTTTGGGGAACAGAAGAATACGAATACTTGGTGAAGAATAAATAGACTAATGAATTAATGAGCGTTTTACAGCTGAAATCATGATTGATGCAAACTTTTCTGCTTTTCAGATAAATATTCAACTTTGCTGAAAGATCCAACTGCGCCGCTCGGAATAGAGCGTGAGTGATACCTGCAGGGTCTCATCGCTCTACACGAGACCATCCACTTTTAGTTCAACTAAGATCAGCACGAGTGACCACAAGGGCACAGAAAAGAGAAGTAGGTTATATAGAGAAATAAACAGAAAAGTTTATCATCCAGACTTTTGGTATATGGGAAAGTAGCGCAGATTAACTTCTTTGCTCTGTAAATGTCCTCCATATAGCTGATTCCAATTCAGGGAGGTCGGCACCTGATCAAGTGTTAAGTCTACATTCTCTATCTATAGATAGTGCAGACACACAAACCTTGCCCAGTTAGTAACCGTAACTCTCCACGCTATTATTTTGCTCAGCTTATATCTATTATGCTTCATTCTACCGGTGCTCACAACAGAGTGCTCTCACAGAATGAGAAAGCAGACAGGGTAACTCTTCAGAAGGCCTTAATTTTTTCAGACCAACTTGCATTTCTGCAAGAGCACTACCCTGATGAGGTCTCTCGTAGCTTCACTAATACGGTAGAAAAAACCTGTAGATATTGAAAACAATTGATTGTCTGTAATATCTAAGTTCAGATTGCTGACTATTCCGCAATAGATAGTGTTACAGCCCATAGTCATATATTTGTCTACAATGTCCACCTCCCTCTTTGACGACATCTTCACCATCGAGTCTGTTGACTCTGCTAGGTACGATAAGGTTTCACGTCTGATTGGAACATCCACCTCTTCCTCTGACATCAAGATCACATTAGACATAAATAGCGATTTATTCCCGGTGAAAGTGAACGACTCTCTCACGATTACACTTGCAAAGACTCTTTCCCCAGGTGAGGATGGAGATGACTACTCTGTCGGTAACGGCTCATGGAGACCACCAAAGGCTGGTGAGAGATCCCTGGCAGATGACTACGACTATGTAATGCACGGCACGGTCTACAAGTTCGAGGAAGGTTCAGATGACAACATCAGCGTGTATGTTTCATTTGGCGGTTTGTTGATGTGCCTTGAAGGTGGTTATAGGTCACTGTCGTCATTGAAGCAGGAGAACGTATACATATTAATCCGTCATTAAAGGGAATGAAAATGGAATTTTAGATTGGACGTGTTCCATGGAAGCTGAAAATTGCAGGAACAGGGTGTATTTGGGATTGATCGCTTGATGATTTCATGTATTATAGTCGAAAACAGGGAGTTGTTCAACGAACAAATGTTAATATATGCAAGCGAAACAAAATATTAGGATATATTATGCGCATTTCTATATTGTATGTGTCACTGGGATCACACTCCATTGGTTGACGAAATCTATCAGCTGCGCTTAAGACCGTAAATCTGTTTCACTCAATCCTACTGTGCCTCCCAACTCATCAAATTTTTTCATATACCTATCTCTCTTCTTGTCCCCAATTCTTATAAGTTCTGGCCAGTACTTTTCATGTTCATAATCAAAGTTAACATCACCGCCATAACCATAGGCAAGCTGGGTCAGTGGGATGAACTCCGTGAAAGGGCGATCAAATGAGATCTTTTGCTGTGTGTAGGGATCCACAAAGGGATAGCAAATCTTAAGGAAAGCCCACGCAAAAAAGGGAATATTGACAAATAGAGCTCTACCTAATCTCTCAGGGTAATGATATTGTAAAATGTGCAGCACCTGTTTGCCAACACTCACAGATGGCATTGGCTTGCTCTTGAGCCCGATATCATTATAAGATTTGAAATCAACACATAGTGCAAGCTTATCTTGACCACAGGGCATGTAGTCTATCACGAGCTCAAGCATGAATATCAGGTGTTGGATTTGCCTAAATGAAGCGTGGGTGTTTTGCTTCCCACTGGCTAAGAACAAACATGGCCTAGAGCCTGTATCATACCCGAATATCTGTTGTTTGCCGGTCTCATTCTCGGGGGCCACGAGATCCGCAGTTACAGTAGTATACTCTCCACCAGCGATGCCAAACTCCCTTCTCCAAGCTATTGAGTTCTCCAGTCTCTTGGTCGTTTCTGCCACATTCCAGTTGGTAGCTCGCGCATACCGCAACAAACACTCCTTTGTGAGCCATGACTTTTCATACCTAGTCAGCGGCCTGTATTGTTCTTTAGGGCAATGTTTCTCGGTGACCGGGAGGATCAAGTGTGGATCGGAGAAGTGGTCCAGTAATATTTTATAGTCTCCCTCATGTTCAGATGGTACCCCCTCCAATTCGGGTTTCTCGAGTGTTGGGTCTGGATGCTCGAATGGAGTATATACTTTTTCTCCAAGGCTCTTGTGAGTTGATGTTGCATCGCTCTCAGACGCGCTGTCGGGGGTTGCAGCTTTTCTCCAACCAAACATAGTATTAGATGGTGAATGTTGTGGTACACGCCGTTGGGAAAGAGCTGTTGCGTTGTCGTAGCCATAGACAGTATAAATGGGCCGCCGTTTTTTTCTACTTCTATGTATTGAAAAGTCCAAATGATTGATTTTGCTGCCAAATTCTATTCCACTTGCACTCTTCTTATATACGCAGATCAGATCCCAGAATATAATCGAACCTGGACATTACAACATCCTTGAAACCACGTCAATTTATGGTTCTACAAACTAATGAGTATGTAGTTTCATCGTCTTGGACAGTAGCAGGTACCGCGCATCTCACCAACCCGTTTAGCGTTTCGGGCTATTCTCCAACGGGCCCTCTGACGCGCTCTCCAACGCTTACCTCGGTAGGGAGATTGCAAGCAGCTCCAGGCATCGGCCGAACCGCTCCGCTGCTCGCATACCTCTACTGATGGATCCCAGAGGGAGACTCAGTGGTTTATCCACCCGTACAGGAGATGCCATGCCGGGGTGGGAGCAAGGGAAATGTGGCCAGGGAACGACGACCTACACTGGAAGGGAACGTCAACAGGAGGGGAACGATGGACAGGAAGGGCAGAAAGGAAAGAAGGGAAGGGACAGAGAGTCTCTGGTAGTTTCTCATAAACTAGGCCAGAAAGGGAAGCTCATCATGATGTGTATAGGTAAATTTATAGAGTAGGATATGTACGATAGAATAGAGAAATGATTAAGTTACGAAACTCAAGAAGCAGTTTATTATTTATTTTGACATTGAGTGGTCAGACACAGTGATTATATTTCGTTGTCAGGAAGAAGGATACGGTGTGTATTGAGGGTCATTGTGGTTGGCTTATAACAATTTATTATGCTTTTTCGCCGTTTCATGCAAACATAGATAAAACAACGTGCACAAATAGAGTGAATGGTTGACGTAGAGCAAATTTGGCATACAAACACACCAGATATATCGTACATAGGCTTGAATCAAAATAATGTCTGCCATTGTGAAAAGACAAAAGATAGAGCCACATGGGGCACTGGTACGAAGCACAGGAGATGTAGCCGACTCACATACCTTGATAGACGCAGCAGTGATACTTGAAGGGCATGAAGGCCATGTGTTATCAGGCTCATTCAGCAACAATGGAATGCACATAGCAACTGCAGGAATGGATAGACAAATCATGTTATGGAATTTACCAGCTCAGCACTCTCCTGAAGAGGGTTCCAACTACGGTGTTATTCGTGGGCACAAGTCTGGAGTGACAACAGTGTGCTGGACTGCTGATGATTCAACGTTGATAACGTCAAGTGCTGATAAAACAATTGGATTCTGGGATGCACAAACAGGCCAGAGGATACGAAAGTGTATCGGACATGAACTGGCTGTGAATCACGTGTCTGTGTCTAAGAATGATGGCGGGATAGCGGTGAGTGCCTCAGATGATGGATATGCCTGTTTATGGGACCCAAGGTGGAAGAACTACACTACCAGCTTCAAAACTGAATACCCCCTGCTTTCGTCTGCAATTAGTAAAGACGGAAACAAAATTTACGTGTCTGGTATAGACCCTGTGGTGTATGCTTTTGACGTTCGCTCTGCGGCTGAACCCCTCTGGACCGCAGAAAGCCATCTCGATGGTGTGACATCTCTGTGTCTTTCGCCAGATGAAAATATGCTTTTTTCCAGATCTATGGACTCTACTGTGAGATCATACGACTCCAAGAGTTTTGTGCCCTCAGGAGTTTCTCGTTCAAAGCCTTATATATATGACGGCGCACCAGGAACAGACAACTGGCTGTTGAGAGTGGCGATATCTCATGACGGTTCAAAGCTGGCGTCTGCAGCTTCAGACAGTACTGTGACAGTGTGGGATATAAACTCGAGAAGATTGCTTTCCAAGCTAACTGGACATAGAGGAGCTGTTCTGGATGTGGATTTCCATCCATACTATCAGGTGTTGCTCTCTACGTCTATCGATGGTACTGTCATAGTGAGAGAGTATTAATCTGTTATGTATCATTAGGTCTTTGGGTCAATACCAAATTATGTAATCTATACTTTTCATGTATCTAAATGCTCACCTGTCAAAATACTCCTCTGAAGTATTTAAGCAAATCGCACCTCCCTTTTCACACGATGACGGCGAAGATGGTGAGCCAGTTTCCTATGTTCTACTCTTCTTTTTGAAAGGAAATCATCATCGGCCGCTGATGGTATATATACGCTAAGGCCGTGTTCATTTTTATCTCTGCCCTCTTGTGACTCTCCTATGACTCTTTCAGGTACGACTTCCCGATTATTTGTATGTTTTGGGTTCACCTTCGACTCCATATCATTGATCTTTAACAGGCTTGCTTCACTGAATGCCGGTACATCCCAAACACGGTCTGATCCCATCATGTTACCAACAGGCTCCAATAGTTTACTCTCCTCTTTGAGTTGGTTCTGTGTGCCGATGCAGGCTTCCCTACAGATAGCAGCAGCCCTGAACGGCTCATACTCTTTAATCGAATCATCTTGCTCCATATCCAAAAAATCATGCCTCATAACAAACTCCTGCATTCCAGAATCATCAATCAAGGTATTTGTAGAATCTTCAGCCTCAACAGCGGGCTTCACAGCTGATATGTCCACTCTACCACCACTGTCTACCAACCTCTTCCTGTACATTTCCTCTTCTATGGTGTTCTCCAAGATGAGAGTCTCTACATGAACGGGATTCTTTTGTCCAATTCTATGAGCTCTTTTGATAGCCTGTGCCTCTACTGCTCGTTTCCAAACCGGGTTGATAAAATAAACTCTGGTGGCATCTGTTATCGTCAATCCATGGGATGCTAACTTCAAGTCCATGATGAGAGTGACTCCATTGCCAACCCCTCCAGGCGCAGCGCTAAACTCCGATAACTTCATTGCACGTTCACCGACTTTTACATACGCTGCATAAATGATATAATACACACCTAGAATATCCAAGAGTTCTGAAAGATAGTATGCCGAATCTTCAAACTCATAGAAAACAATACTCTTGGTTCCATCATGAGCATGCTCCAACAGCCTGGCTGCCAAATATGAAAGTTTAGCAGAGGCGGTACCTAACAATTTGGCACTCCTGATCCTAAGAAGCCTCTGCCTATCGTCCAAACTATTTTCGGGGCTGGCATCCTTTTCCTCAATTGGAATTTCAGCCACCTTCAGCCCACCATCTTCCCTTTCCAGTTGCTCTCTTGGTGATATCTCCAAGTACCTTACCTTCTTCTTCTTTGAAGGAGACAATTCAAAATTCTTCCTTCGCTTTTGCTTCGGCGTCTCTGGACCAACCAAGGAAATTGTATTGTCATGGCTGATCTGGCTGGCAAAATGGTCATTCAAATCCGTGTCCTTTTCCTTCTTGTTGAACTTTCGAGTCCAGATTGGTGTTTCTAAGGCGTCATGTATAACCTGGGAGTCGATTGCCTGACCATCATTATTCTTCACGCGCTGAACATTCTTCTTTTCAATTGTCCTCCAGTACTCTTGCCAGAAGGGTCTGGAATATTCATCTAGTTTCTCCACCAATCTCACTCTTGAAGCTAGGAATCTGTTTTTAAAGAAAAACTTTTGAGCAGCATGTAATTGCGGAGCACCATAAACGGATGTATCGCCCTCATATATACCTAGAGACAATGATCGTGTATAGGCCCTGGGTAAGCCTTGAACATAATAGTTCATCTCATGGATGGCGGTGACAGTCCTCCAGCGTGAATTAGCAAGTGCCATTTTCGCCACATTGGCCGATTTCTTCAATAGTACAATATCGCTCTCGGAGTAATAATCACTACCATCATCAAGTTTCTTCTTCAATGCCAGCTTACAGATTGATAGTAGCGTTTCTATATCAGCAACGGTGAAACCGGTCCAGTAAAACGTTGCTCGTTGCAAATTTATTACCAATCGCCTCAGCTCTGTCCGGTTCGTCGGATGGAACATATAATCTTGATCTGTTCTCTCTGAAGACACAGCATTTGTTGCGAGAACGGCCACAAAGAGATTCAGAGATATTTTATCGAAGTAGGATGGTTTTAAGTAAACGGCCCGATGATACAGCGGTGGTAGTTTCACTTCCTCCTCAACATCCGCAACTGAGTGTCTCACCAGCAGAGATGACAATATTTGAGACAGCTGAAATTCTGAGTTGTATACGCGCTCAACAAATGGCTTCACCACGTTCTGAGACCATAATCTACGATCTTTGACCCAAGGGTCAACTTTCAAGAAGTTTGACACGATTACACCCAGTCTAGCCAGGTCCTCCTTTGCATTAAATTTCCGCTTTACAGTATAGTCTGAAGAGTTTTTACTGGCATCATAATTCCCATCTCCATTTGGCTGTGGGTTAAAAGAGTCCACCTCTTCATCAGCCATCTCGGCCATATGAAGCCTCGTCAAGCCTGCAGTTGGGGTTCCCGTTATTGCCCACTTACGTTCAAAATGTAAGCTTTGCGCCATGTAGGTCGCGGCGGAAGTCTTGGAACTCATGCTATGTCCTTCATCTATAATGAACCGTTTCCAGAAGACATTACTCAAGTCGAACTTTCCCCTGGAAAATGCCGAAAGTGACATCAAAACCACGTCGTAGTTTATTATCTTCTCAGGAGGTGGAAGAGGAGAATATATTTGGGGCACCTCTAGAACAGAGAGAAACCCCTTCTTGACGTGTTTTGTGATCTCGTTCATCCATTGTTTCCACAGATTATCCGGGGTAACAACAAGAGTTGTATTACATAGCAGGCAACGCTTAGGTGGCGTTCGACTGGTAGATCCAGTGGTCACTAGACGTGCACTGCGGCGTTGAATTGTAGACGAGTCATCATTTTCGATAATATCAAAGTAACCCGGCTGGTCTCTAAGCTTCTGTAGACATGTGAGGGGCAATTGCTCCTCAAACATCCTCCATGGAAGAGAGTTTCTGTTGATATATCGTACGCACTGACTGACCAATGACAGCACATTGTCATCTTTGTAGTCATTCCTCCGATGCTCCAGAGGTACTTCTGATATTTCTTGCTTTGTAGCACAGATCAGAGCAAGGCAAATACATGTTTTTCCTAAACCCATATTCTCTGCTAAGATACCTCCTCTCGGCGTGAGATAGGTCTCTACCGATAATACAAACTCCAACGATAATGTATCAAAGTATATTCTCTGTGGGATGCCGCAATTCAGTTTGGTGTTTTTCACCTCTACAAGATTTGGCATTAGCTTCCTCTCTTGAAAGTGTTCTCTCTCTAGCATCTTTGCTACTGACTGTCTCTGGTACATATACAACTCACTTTTGAAGCCTGGTACCTCATCGTTCAAAATCTCAAGGATTATGTCCCGCTTAGCTTTCCCTGATGATATTGTCTCCATATTGCTAAGGGTTGGTGATTTTATGTATTGGTATATCTCCAACAGACGGCTCTGCAGAGTCTTCTCTTGGAGTTCATTGCTATCCACAAGAGGATTTGGGGTAGCTGAGCGTGAATTTGATAAAGATGATATAGATGGATCCTCACTAATGAGACGATGAAGAAACTGGCTGGAAACACCAACACTGGCAGATTCCTTAGGCATCGTATAGTCAGCCGTACCTACTGATTTTGGGTCGTATCTTCTCCAAGGTTGGAGGCAGGCAAACACCAAACAGCCACCAGCCATAATCTCTGCCAGCTCTTCAGCAGAGTCGATTTTCCACGAAGCTGGGGAGAACTCCAGAACAACAAGCAGCTTGTGCATCACATCTCTGAACCTCAGTGAATGCCAACTGGAGGTTTGGCCTTGCCTATACGTCTCTCTATACTGTACCAGCAGATGGCTTCCCATAGCATCCCTTGGGAGCACATATACTCTGAGGACCCAAATTGTGACATTGTGACCAATGTAAAAACAAAAATATGTTGCTCTTATATACCCCCGCGAACATAAATAACGTATATCTGTAAGTATGGGTGATAGCATATATTTGCCCTCTGTGTTCAGTTCTCCTTTTAACTGCAACCTCCAATCATAAGGTGGATCAAACCAACACCACCCGTCTGGAGCCGCTTGCCCCTTTGCAGGCATCTTTGGACCACCATAGAAGAATAGAACCCCTAGAGGTATGAAATTGGAGAGATTGTTTGTGATTTTTGTCACCGGCAAGAGAGGATGTTGGGTCATCTTCTCATCTCCCTTTGGCTGTGTGCTAGGTGTCTCATGAATAAGCAGTAAGAGAGCTAAACCCCACGCCTCTTTAAACTCCAAGCATTGAAGAGCAAAAACTTGTTTGTCAAAGAAAATAGCTCCCTTGAAGTCTAGACAAGCCAATTGGCTATATGACTGACCATACGATAAAGCACAAGTTCAGGTATGTAGAGCATGAAACTTTCATGTGTGGGGATGCATAATAGATGTACTCCTTCTCTGCTCCATCTCTTATCGCTACTAGTTGGAGATGTGCTATGCATATCCATGCTCTACATAGGAAAGAAGATAACAAGCCTAACAGATAAGAGTCCGAATTAGTGTAATGGCTATCACAGTACGCTCTCACCGTGCAGATCGGGGTTCGATTCCCCGATTCGGAGGATTTTTTTTAACTTTTAGCTTTAACTTTTTTCTGACTATATCCAGACAAACAGGGAAAATACACGCAAGGATAGCATTCTAGAATCAGGAGATATATATGTATGGTCATATAGTTTGGGCAGCTGTGCCTACGTCTGGGGTGATATACGCCTGGTAAGTGCAGATGTGCCTAGAACAGATCACTGCAGGTTCATCATTATTATTTGGCTGTCTGCGTATGGAGGCGCCTCCACATTGAAACATACTGTCGCAAATCTGGAATATTCGAAAACAACCGTAGTTGAGTATTTAGGTAAAGTATTGACGAGTTGCCTTGGAAAGCAATCTTTTACATCAGCCTCACCTTTACTGGGTCATCTTGCCGAAGATTGGGGAACGAAGCGGATATCTCCCATACCTGAGGTTACTGCCATACTGCAGGAACAACAGGACATGGTAATACGGAAATATGTGGCTTGCCTGTGGGGTTGAGTGGGCCTGCGCTTGTTGTATGGCCCAGCTCCCCGGGGTCGGGTTATGCAGCACTGTCAGGCCGCACACTTCAAGAGCCAATCACTTGGCCAGTGGCTACCAAGACGGCTGTGACATACCCATCATGCCTGAATTGTTGCTTTATACGGTGCAGGGAACGGAAACATAAAAGTGAAACATATCTTCGTTTTGGATAAACCGATTGCTGGTTTGTGAAACTGTTTTAAATCAATTCAGAACAAATTATTTCAAATACAATGTTTTCTCGTCGTGCACTTGTCTCTGTGACCCGCTCCAGCCGCTTTATGGCCAGATCTTACACCGAGGGTTCTACTGGCGCCCCACGTCATGATGGTTCCCAGGATGCTTTCACCGTAAGTAATTGAATTCATTGGGTTGATTAGGGACATTGCTAAAATGCAGCATTGAAGGCTTTTAGAATGATTATCAATGCCTTGGCGTTTCACTGAAGTTCGCTGTGGAGAATCGTGGGACGATATAGGTGAACCCTTTAGTGTCTATACACGCCTACCTGAATATATAGGGCCATCTAACCTTGTTTATCGCATGATAGAGATCATATCAGAAGTATCATTGCTAACACTCTATTTTAGAAGCGCGAGAAGGCCCAGGAAGACTTCTACATCAAGAAGCATCAGGCTGAACAGCTCGAAAAGCTGAGAGAGCAGCTGAAGAAGCAGAAGGAGAGCTTGGAAGACTTGGAAAAGAAAATTGATTCCATCAGCAACTAAGTGGAAAGTGTGTCTCGTATTTGGGATTTTGGTTATTTTCTAAGGTGAAACATTCTGATTTATAATCCATCATTACATATTCAGTGAATAAATAATTCATGTTTTTGAGGTTGTGTAGAGCTTTAGGGCAATTGCAAGCACGTAATATCTTGGCTGAAATATCCATTTGAGTTAACTATAAAATCAAGGGAATTTTGTTGACCACCAATTGAGTCTAAATGTACGTACATCTAAGAATATAGGTACTTGCCTATTCCAGCCTCTTTCTCTTTACAGAGTTAAGAGAAACCTCATCACCATCCACAGCATCACCGTTAGATGCTTGTACTCTTGGGGTGCTGACATCGGCATGAAAATCCTTAATAATGGAATCCACATCATCAATATTGAGCGGCCTGATGTCACCAAGCAGCTTGATCTTGGAGGTCACCTCCTTGACCTGGTCGTCAGTAAGTGACAGGTTGAGCTGGTCAACTCTGGACTTGATGGCGTTCCAACCAGTGAGCCTGTTTGCGAAATGGATATATCTGGTCAAACCGAAATCGCTTGGGTTGAGAATCTCATAGGTGGATGGGTTGGCAAGGATGGCTTTGGCGTGGATGCCGGCCTTGTGGGTGAAGGCACAGAAGCCTGTAATAGGGTTGTTGAATGGGATATTCACCTGAACAGCCTCAGCAACCAGATTCTCAAGATCTCTGAGTTTATGGAGTTTGTATTTGGAGAGCACGTACTCTCTGTCTGCGGCGATCATTCTGGCCATCAAACCTCCGAGAGGAGTAATACCGTTTCTCTCGCCAATCCCCAGAACAGACACATCAATAAGACGGGCACCACCTTCCAAAGCAGTGTAAGCATTGGCAATGGCACAGCCGGTATCGTTGTGGAAATGACACTCAATGTCACAGTGAACAACAGACTTGAGAGTACGCACAAGCTCGTAAACCTGTCTTGGGTTAGCACAACCAACGGTATCAGCAATACCAACTCTGTTGACACCAATCTTGTCAACGGTTCTGTAGATGTTGAGAAGATCAACGAGGTCAGATCTGAAAGAGTCCTCAGAAGAGAATCTGATC
Organism: Kuraishia ogatae; assembly: GCA_003706285.3. NCBI lineage: Eukaryota > Fungi > Ascomycota > Pichiomycetes > Pichiales > Pichiaceae > Kuraishia > Kuraishia ogatae. Next base: position 216,364 of record PPKV03000024.1, on the reverse strand, counting down.
TCGATACCCTTGGACTTGACGTACTCAATCACCTCAACAGCAGCATTGGTGATATAAGACATGTCCTTACCGTGAGAAAACTCCCTTAAAAACTGCGAAGTTCCAATAACGACATCAACACCATCGACGCCAGTCTCGACCGCAACTCTGGCGTCGTCCATGTGACACCTGATGTGGGTAAGGATCTTGGCCTTAAGACCAAGTTTGCAAATAGCCTCACAGTCCTTTCTGGACTGCTCAGAAGCCACTGGCGAGGTGAGCTCTATATAGTCCACACCAAAATCGTCAAGCGCCTTGGCAATCTCAATCTTTTTCTCAGTGGAGAAAAAAGCATTGGCAAACTGCTCACCTTCTCTCAAAGTAGACTCAATGAGCTGGAAATTTGACACATTAGAGAGGTAGTCAGCTGGGTTAGGACCATATGGATTCTGCATCACATGTTTTGCTGGCTCCTCGCTCACCTTCTTGTAACCTTCTATCATAGAACCAAGCACATGTTAGTAATTGGCCATAGAGACACTCCACAACAACTGGCTTCAGTCAGTGGTGCTTTATTTCATATGCATCGCACAGTACTGCACCCCACTGCAGAGCAGAGCACAACATTTTTTTTTTATATATATATGAAATGAACTTTCTATGCTAGTACTTACCTGGCTCACTCATTTTGAATATATGAAATATATGCTTAGATATATACGAACTTTTCAACCAGTATCGATATACACAGTTCCATGTTAATCAATAAATCTATTTCCGCTCTGAGGGTTGTCTGCCTTCTATGCTGGAGTATAGGAGTGTGACTGAGATCCGATTTTTCAGCCGTTGGTAATCACTTCCCAAAGGGGAAAGCATGTTACCCGGTTTACATTAGATAAGGACGGCCGGTTAAATCGCAATGGGGGGATGGTTGACAAGTGATTCACTATACAGAGACCTACCTGTTAAGCAGCAATATGCAATATATAAAATACTTTAGGCAAGGAGGGGATGTACCTTTGTGGAGGTGAAAAGCTGGTATGGGATCAGATTCGTTTTTCGCTTTCTGGCATTTTACATGCGTATGTTGGGCATAACATGGGTGAACCTATACAGAGAGATGTAGCACGTTAAGACTGTGTGGTGTAGAAAATGCTCATTAGAGGAACAACATTTGTTAGGAGTAAGGTTTTTGCCTTGCCTGTGACAGGAAAGCCAAAAACAGGAAATCCTTAAGAGACTTGTATACATCTATATAGAATATCATTATAGATAAATTTTTGTCTTCATGCCAAGTATTCATAAGAATCACCGTTCACACGTTCCAAGAACTCCCTCTCAATCAGCATATCAATAGCCCTCTTGATTTCTCCTACAGGTGCCTGGAACCTCCTATGTGACTGCTGGATTACCTCGTTTATGAGCTCTGTATGTCTGAGCATCTTTCTTGCCTTCATAATTCTCACAATACACGCCTGTAAGAAGTCACGCCTTCCCTCATCGATTTCATGCTGCGCGTCGTCAGACTCCTGTCTTTGATCGTACCTCAGTCCCAGAGTGAAGTTCACCTTCACCTTTTTCGATCTGTACTCTTTCACTATGGTAAACTTGGTGCTTGGTTTACTGACATTCTCTGCACCTTCTGGAGACTGGATCAATAATTTACCTCTCACCAGTGGGGTAATGTTACCTTCGAGATGCTCTGTGGTCAAGCTAGTAATATCACTTAGATCTTCAAAAGTGAACGACTCTTTTTCATTAAAGGGAAGAAGAATGGCCATTTGGAAGAGGTTCACCGTCAACATGAAGGCCGGCTTGCCTGGTCTTGAGAGATTGGCCTTGAGCTCTCCACGACACATATTCCACACCCATTTAAGCTGTCTTCCAGAATGTCTCTCGGCATACATCTTTTCAAACTTGTCCTGAGTGCCTTGCAATTCTCTGGGGACGGTGAATGGTTGCTTGAATGGACTGAATGGCCAGGACATTTGACCAAGCACAAATATCTGCAAGTCCTGGACGAGTACACCAGCCTTGCCATCATGCCTATCCTTGAACCAACCTTGTAGTTCCTTCGAAGCCTTGATATCCTGGAACATACTGGACATCTTGGTGGTATACTCAGGGCTGTTGATGTCTTTAAGGCACTGAATAACAGACTCTTCCTCCTCTTCTGATACAATGGAGCCAAATATTAGGCGTCTGGCTAAGAGCCTCCTGTATCTCACCTCAAACGAGTCCTTGTCAGCAATGAACTTGAAGATTGTCATCAAATCGCTGATGGACATATCGGCAGTGGCATCTGAATCTTTTTTCTTTTTCAATAAGTCATCTGAATATTTCGCAAGCAACTCCGCAGTCCTTGAAGGTGACCGAGGGGTTGGAGTTGCTATTGCATTGTAATTAATGAATGACTTGCATGCACTGTCGAGCGACTTGACAAAAAGTCCGTTCTTGTTGAAAGAAAGGGTAACCACCTGTTCGAACTTTTCGTAAATCTTTATCAATGTTTTAATATAGGACTTTGGATCCACATCCGATTTCTTTACCGCTGTGGCATTCGCCGCCGCAAGGGATTCTTTGAGCTCAGTTATGGCCCTCAATCCTTGCTGTTTCACATACTCCTCAAATTTCACCAAAAGAGGCTCCAGAGTAGAAGGAGCTCTCTGGAGAAGGCCATACATACGACGGATGTCCTCCAATCTGCCTTGGTCTAGCAATGAAGAAAGTTCCGCATTCATCACAGCAGCATGCCTCTCAATCAACACAGTGTTGAGCACTTCATTGAGTGGCTTTCTTGTATGCTCATCCAAGAGGTATCCAGCTCTGGATGTTTCCTCTGCCAATCTTGATTCCGCTTTCACCATATAGTCTACAACACTGTTATCCATAAGGAACTGCTTTGATTCCTCGTCATAAAACTCTGATGTGGCAGCTAAGAAGTCCCTCTCAAAATCAGCTATGTAGACAGAGAGGTTTTGTTTCTTGAGTCCATTGGCATCAAATCCAAGTGATACAAATGATCTGATAGCAGTCGACAGTCCTGGCGATGGCTCTAGCTTCTTCAATCTCAAATCCTTGATCTGTTCCAAAACCTCCTTCATGAGCTCCGACAAGTGGGGCCTGAACATGCAGTTACGCCAGGTAAGGAGGCACAATGAGTATATATCGTATATATCCCTGCGTCCCTCGTTACGCTCTCTATCGACCCAATACCTGTTGATGTAATCGAAAACATGGTTCAAGTAGCCAGCACCAATGGTGAAACGGATCCACCTACGGACGTAGAATTGAAGGAATGTCTCTTCCGGGTCTCTCCATAGAGACTCCAAGTACCTGATGAGGTAATCCTGAAGCTTTGAGTATATCTCATGGCCTACCAACAGCGACACTTCGCTGAACACAGCAGGTGATCCGTTCTCTTGCAGTGGTGCGCGAGATCTGTTGACACAGTAATTATGTATAGCGCTGTACACATTCATGTACATCTTGGGTGTAATTGAGTCATTTGAGTCGTCACCTAAAATTCGCTGGAGACCCGGTTCCACATAAGCCCATGTCTCACTGAGGTTATCGGCCCTTGGGAGCGGCTGCTGCTCCGCTACTGTACCAGCGGTCATGAGGCGATGGTGTACCTATAGGAGAGAGGAGATGAATGCAAATACACCGGTGTATGTGGTAATATCCAGAGGGTCAGAAGCAAAAGACACGTTCGCAATATCACTCAGATTTGCACCGATAAACACAGCCAATTTCTCTGGAACACCCGGTGCAATAAAGTTAAAATTGTTACAACTGCAACAAAAGAACACTTGGGCCTTGTATAAGTGGTTGGCCCCCGTTACTTATGCCTTGCCCACAGGCTGATTAACTGCGAGCAAATACAGTTGACGAAGAGTACCGTACAAAGTCAAAATCAACTAACAGAGTTATCGGCTCAGTCCGCTTTCAAACCAAGCTATATCTATACTCAACACTCAAAACCAATTGATCCCGTGATTGCTGGTTCCCATCAACAACCACACCCTTTCCTGCCATTATAGATTCACAGGCCCAATTTGTTAAGCGCTCGTCCTACACCAGCCAGATCGCCTGCGCTGCCTAAAGCAGTGGGGATATGGGTGTGTTTGGGGGAGGTGGCATTTTGGTATCAATCGACGCGTGCACGACTAGTTGCGGGGGAGGAGTGGGAGGCAGGAAAGCGGAGAAAACAGTGAAGCTGAGGAGGAAGGGGAGACACCAGGGATGTTTGTTTAATTAGAATTTTATCTTGCTATATGTTGTCATCCACTACAAAGTGAAGGCATGTATGTTATACCCCAGGACTACAATTCATTGGCCGATAGATACCCATCTCCTTAAGACAGAGTAAAAGCATTGGATCACCTTATAGCACGTCTCGCCATTGCTATGAGAGATGAGATGACACTATGGCTCTATGGCAGTGCCATGTGACATGAACTATGGGTTTACTATGCATATATAGCGACAGCGCGCTATAGTTTGGTAGGCATTGTGTATGTAATGTCCATTTACCTCTAGATATCAGCAAAAGTGTATACAACTTTTAGATAGGATTATTCCCGGAGTTTGTAGAATTGATTACTGCATTTCCCATTAATGTATATAAGTAATGTCCAATGACGCCATGCCCAAATGTTTTTGTTTTTCCCCCTCGTGGGGAGTTGTAGTCTTCGTTAATGATAAGCTCCTATCATAGTACACGGTGTCCGTGCAGATCTGTAACCAAATGCACCACACGCACGATGCTAATCGTGTAAGTAATGACCCACATACACAACACCAAGAACAGGAACGATGCAAGTGTTCTCTGTTCCTCACACATCTTGGATGCTGTGTGTCCATAAAAACCGCCTAGGTCGGATTGACAAACCCATCTGGTATCATACAGCGTATTCAGCGAAAGTGACAGGTTGGCCGACGCCAAAATTATGAACAGCAAATCCAGCATGATGAGCCGGATCTTGGCACGTGGATCTCTCAGACCAAGTGGTTGACTGGTGAACTCATCATATGAAATGTAAAACAAATACACCACCGCAAAGCTTTGCACAATCAACGCCATAATGGAGCTCGGTTGCTGACTCACATGCTGTCCATCTGTTATTGTGTCCGAGAGTACAACTATTCTGGATGCGACACCAAGAGCAATACATGACAACACAAGAATGAAGAACCTCAGAGTCAGAGGAATAGAACTGTCTGTGAGTACAAGTTCCCGTAAAAATGGCTTCCACTCCTTACGTTTTTCATCCGACATCCAATACCCTGCCTTGGACTGCATTAAAGTCCTCATAAATACCCGTCGTAGGAATGAGGGCTTCTTACCGCTTTCCTCGCTATTTGATCCTCTGTCATCATCAGCATTCAATGCCCTTCTCAGCCTCCTATCTCCTTGCCATGATTCACTTAAACTTGGCACGTCATACCTAAACGTGTGGTCATACGTCATTGCACCATTTGCATAAGCTGGCGTCTCTTTCACAGTGGATAGGAAACCCCCCCAGTTTGAGCTCAGCTGTTCTGAGTTATCGCCCAAACTCCGCCCCAAATTGTTGTCCTCTCCGTCCTTGTAGTGGCATTTGGCTAACTTGTCAAGGATATATGGTGGTACCGGCTGTACAGTATGCCTATAATAGTCTGTATGGTTACTGAGAAACTCCTGTGGTGAGATGATGGGCTCAGTTCTATCTGGTATCTGCTGCCGCACTCTTTCCTCATCCCGTGAGTCCTGTGCTGGCATATTTCCATAAAATCGCTGTGTTGTGTGATTCAAGAGGTTATATTACAGACTTCGCAGATGTAGCCATAATGCTTCCGTTGTATGTCCAATGATTTACTCTTTGTATACCCTTATACACCGTTGTCATACACCCTCCTCCTACAATGCAAAAATGATATGTAAATCAAATGCAAAACTTTTCCAGTAATTAGCTGAATAACAAACGGAAAAGGGAATATAATCAATTACTCCAGTGTTTCGTGGCCCAGGTATCAATAACCCATGTCCTGTATGTGCAGTTAGTCCCCACCCGTTATTGTGTTCGTTCCGCATTTCGATTCCCCGGCTCTCTTTATCGCGCTTCTATGCAGCCTTCACTCCCTTACTCATCGGCTAGTTTGTTAGTGCAGCAAGCAAGGCTAGATGCATTATCTCTTTCTGTGGATCCTGCCAGGGGCTCATTGAACGTGCACACCATATTGTTTGTAGGAGGACGTGCCAACAAGAGATAGACGTATACATAGACAGATACTGAGAGTATATACCAAAAGATGTACATCACAGACTTAATCAAGGACCAGAAACTTAATTATGGATTAAAACTTAATTAGAGACCAGAGAATTAGGTAGGACCAGCGAATTAGAGAGTTGGATAAGGGATCTCTATGCGTGGAGTGAGAGGTAGATGAGGGTAGATCAGCTGGTTAAGCGAAACGGCGTCACTACTTTGGAAAGCTGCATATGGTTCAATGACATATTCATATTTATAACGAAATGGCACCACCCTGTTTATCCTAAGTTGGTCGGCTTTGTTCAGATGATGTTACGAAGGATCAATTGAACTTGAATGAGTAGAGCACAACCCAACTCAATCAGCCTTGAGAAATTCCACATTCCCTCAGGGTCAGAAGCCTGTATCGCCCTTCTATTGACACGGGGGAGTTTGCCTCTCGTTCCGTCATACGATGAGGAGCCCATCCATTTGTTTGCCAGTTTGCGATCCCAGCTCATCGCCTGACAGTGTGGAGATACAGACAGAGAGCAGCGCAAGCAAACACTACATTGCGGAATATGCAAGGGCAGCATGGCTTTGGGTAGAAGGATCTGTGTCATCAAAATAAGATTAAATTAGTTGTTTCCATTCTTCATTTTCACCTTTGAAAAATTATATACATCACCGCTTACCACGACACTATATCATTGCGTTCCATGTTTAGAATAGTCGAGAAGGCGGGTGCAGCCATGCCACCACTTTCTATTGTGCGTGACACCCCAAGCAAACTGATAAGCCGAGAGCCTATAGGGAAGACCATTGTTCAGCAGCAGAAAAAGATATTGGAAATTCTTCCGAGCAGGAATTTTACAACGACATGTTCATCCTTACAGTCTATTTCAAAGAATACAAAGGTCACTGATGAGCTGCCCATGTACATGGTGGCAATCCCTCTCACCTCAACAAGGTCGTACATCTATTTCAAGCATACCAAGCAGGCGCTTCTCTCGGGTAAGGAAGGAATTGACGTGAGACTAACGAATTGGGCAGCCAGAACATGGAGGAAAATGGAAAACTCAAACAGCAGAATCAACCGCGGGATCGTGAGATCCGTGGGGAAATTACTTGAAAAGATACCTTGGGATGAGGGTGCGCTTAGATCAGTGCCCTCACAGAGTGCGATTGCTCGAGAACTCAAAGTCAGAAAGATTCAAGAGGATGAGGAAAATAACAAAGTCATACCGCCTACCCTCCAGATCGATACAAAGGTCAAGGTTGGCGCTTCAGATATAGACAAATTCGCACTTACATCAGAGCATCTGGAAAGCATTCCCATATATTATCCTGCAGGAGTAGTTTCAGAGCAACGACTGCAGTCAGAATTGGAACATATTGCCAATCATGGTCACAAATATCATCTAAGATACACATTTTACTCCCTTGCTGTGCTGCCACTAACAATTCCAATAGCATTGATTCCTTTGGTCCCGAACGTGCCAGGGTTCTACGTTGCATATAGGGTGTGGTGTCACTTCACGACATACAGAGGCGCAAAACATCTCAAGTATTTACTTGGAGGTTCTGAAGACAATCCCACCAGCCATCTTGAGCTCATTCCCATCGAGGGCCTGGAAGATTTGTTTGACTCAGAAATCTCTATCAGCCAGAAGAGCGACTTGAAAGTCGCCTCACATGTGTTATTGAAGGATGGCAAAATCGAGGAATTATCGCAGAAGCTTGGAGTAGAGGAATTGGCTCCTGAATTAAAAGCTGCCTTGAAGCAAGAAATCGCCAAACAAAAATAATGTCTAGGGTCATATACCATGGGGATTAGCAGCACAGATATATATAGACATTAAACAGAGACAATTCTCCTTATCAGGGGAGAATGAAATATTTAGCATTAGTTTGTTCACTACATAATCAATCGATAATTGTAAGCTTATTCTGTTGCGTAATCAATAGTCATTCTTAGCTTATAAAATAACCCTCAACTGACACCGTTTTGCCAGTCTTAAGCCCTACAGTTCCGGGGTAGTGCGTTGTTCAAAATATGCATCCCAGCCCTGATACAGATCACATGATATATACTAAAAGCAGTCATTTCAGCAGTTTCTTACTGAATACACTACCCAAGATGCACAGATGGCGGGTCACTTGACCCATCACCGTGGCCAGTGGATGATTGAGTGTGACCCGCTGGCGAGCTTCTTCTGCTCATCATCTCGAGCAATTCATACTTAAAACCATCGTCCGCAATTTTCGAACTTGTTCTATCGTGTTTCCTTTCTCCACATCCATTAATCCAAAATGAGAGCTAAATGGAGAAAGAAGAGAGTCAGAAGACTTAAGAGAAAGCGGCGGAAGGTGAGAGCTAGATCCAAATAAGCGGACGGAGATTGTGAAGGGCTTTTGAAGAAGCAATGATGGGAAGAACAGGAGTGGTGACTCCATCCTTACCCTGATGCATTCTAGCGGGTTTCTGGAGTCAAGGTAGTGAATGCTGTTTGGCGGTTAAATGCTCAATTGTGTTTGTTAAAGAATGGGTATTGGTTGCTAATCAATTGGTTGGTAGGAATGATGCCTCATCGATTGGGAACCTTTATCTATGCAAGAAAGGACATTTCAGATTTTTTGGTAGGGTTGTGGCAAGGTGCGGACTCAAGATTGTTAGTATTTTCTTCGTGTCCATTGCTTCTGTTGTGTTGTAAGCCTTTTATTATTTTTAGGCATGGTCTATGTTTCTCATTTTTAGTCGACTTGTGCTCTTATGCTACAAGTTTCCGTTTATGACGAAATATATCAAGGTATATTTTAAAACATTGTATTGAAGCGTAGTGCTCCTGGTAAGCACCGTAGTTTAATTGCAAGGTTGTTTCTGTTTCCATTCAGGATAATTCAGTTTCAAAGTTTGTAGCGCCATTGATGGTTTGATCTTTCTTGATCTTTACAAGGACTACATGGATCTGCCGCCACTCTATTGCGCACTCTAAGTTGTCAAGGGATCCGTCTATCACCTTCTCGAGGACCTTTTCGAGGAGGCATCTTATGCCTGCTTTTCCCCAGCCTGCGTCCTTCTGGTCGCAGCGTCTTGAGGCTGGGCTCTCATTGTAAGGTTTACACCTTGCAGACTCCAGCAGACCGCAAACCCGCTGCAGAGAGCAATCAACCACTAGCCATCTGTTAGCTACCCAGGCGCAGTGTAGGTCCACTCCTCACGCCTTTGTGGGCCTACACAGCAAGACATGTCTCTCTCTGTTATCTCTCGACCACACTAGATGCCCCTCCCCTTGTGCACCGCACCTCCCCTCATCAGTTATCAATAGTAAGAGGGTTGAGAGGCCCTTGTAACGAGGACCCGTTCGGACTAACGTTGTGGCCCACCTACCTATTACTATCGGTCCGGGTAAGAAGCACCTGTGGCTGCTCTAGGAATGAATTCGAGGTTAAACTGGGTGATAATGCGTACATTATCGGAGTCTATTTGGGTTACTAAAAAGCAAGGCAATTGAGTGTCAATCGCTTTTCAAGTGATCATTTGGTATTATTCTCTGGAAATATATATTATAAAAATGGTGAGTATTTGAAATTTTTGTTCTCCAGTCATGTGCTGTCTTGACACAGCGGTGTGTGCTAGCCTGGGACATATCAGCGACCCCTTGATAATGCATAGATATAGGCGAGAGCGTAGGGATAGAGTGCAGGTGGTGTTTTGGTGTTCTGAGCAACAAGTTAGTGTCATCAGCGCCAATCATATGATGCATTTCAATGGCTCTATCTTATATTTTTAAAGAATTATCTTTCAATGCGTATTTATGTGTGCAATTCTCTGTCAGACCGTTGTCGTCAAGCCCGCATATCAATCACTATTGAATCTCAACTAACATTTCCTATAGGCTGGTGCGCTTGAGAATGCACGCAAGGAGATCAAGAATCTCTCTCTCGATGCGGATGAGTCTTTGTACGGTCAGATCTATTCTGTTTCCGGTCCCGTCGTTGTGGCGGAGAACATGATTGGATGTGCCATGTATGAACTGGTCAAAGTTGGTCACGACACCCTCGTGGGAGAAGTGATTAGAATAGATGGTGACAAGGCCACCATCCAGGTGTACGAGGAGACTGCCGGTGTTACCGTTGGTGACCCTGTATTGAGAACAGGTAAGCCGTTGTCCGTTGAACTTGGTCCAGGTTTGATGGAGACCATCTACGACGGTATCCAGAGACCCCTCAAGGCCATTAAGGACCTATCCCAGTCTATCTACATCCCAAGAGGTATTGATGCCCCTGCACTTTCCAGAACTGTTTCATACGACTTCAACCCAGGTAAGCTGTCTGTAGGTGATCACATTGCTGGTGGTGACATTTTCGGTTCCATATTCGAGAACTCCTTGCTTGCTGACCACAAGATCCTTTTGCCTCCAAGAGCCAGAGGTACTATCAAGTCGATTGCCGAGGCTGGTTCCTACAATGTTGACCAACCCATCCTAGAGGTGGAATTTGATGGTGTTACTCACTCTTACTCAATGATGCACACCTGGCCAGTGCGTGTGCCCAGACCCGTCGCACAGAAGCTCTCTGCTGACTACCCTCTTCTGACTGGCCAGAGAGTGTTGGACTCTCTCTTTCCATGTGTCCAAGGTGGTACCACATGTATCCCGGGTGCTTTTGGTTGCGGTAAGACTGTTATTTCCCAGTCCTTGTCTAAATACTCCAACTCTGATGTCATCATCTACGTTGGATGTGGTGAAAGAGGTAATGAGATGGCTGAAGTGCTTATGGAATTCCCAGAACTGTTCACCGAAGTGTCAGGCACTAAGGAGCCAATTATGAAGCGTACTACCCTCGTGGCTAACACCTCTAACATGCCTGTGGCCGCTAGAGAGGCCTCTATCTACACTGGTATTACCCTTGCTGAGTATTTTAGAGATCAGGGTAAGGATGTTTCCATGATTGCTGACTCTTCCTCAAGATGGGCCGAGGCTCTCAGAGAAATCTCTGGTCGTCTTGGTGAGATGCCTGCTGATCAAGGTTTCCCTGCTTACTTGGGAGCCAAGCTTGCCTCCTTCTACGAGAGGGCTGGTAAGGCTGTTGCTCTGGGATCCCCAGAGAGAATTGGTTCTGTTTCTATCGTTGCTGCTGTTTCTCCAGCTGGTGGTGATTTCTCTGACCCGGTCACCACCTCCACCCTTGGTATCACCCAAGTGTTCTGGGGTTTGGACAAGAAGCTTGCTCAGAGAAAGCATTTCCCCTCTATCAATACCTCTGTCTCTTACTCTAAGTACACTACCGTGTTGAACAAGTACTACGATTCAAACTACCCAGAATTCCCAGCCCTCAGGGACAAGATCAGAGAGATCCTTTCCAATGCCGAGGAACTTGAACAGGTTGTTCAGCTTGTTGGTAAGTCTGCATTGTCTGACTCTGATAAGATTACCCTTGATGTTGCCAATCTTATCAAGGAGGACTTCCTCCAGCAGAATGGTTACTCCACCTATGATGCCTTCTGCCCAATCTGGAAGACCTTTGACATGATGAGGGCCTTTGTTGGCTACTACGATGAAGCCCAGAAGGCTGTTTCCGGTGGTGCTCAGTGGTCCAAGCTTAGCGAGGCTACTGCAGATGTGAAGCACAGCGTTTCATCGGCTAAGTTCTTGGAGCCAAGCAGAGGTGAGGCCGAGATCAAGGTTGAGTTTGATAAGATCATCACTAGCATTGGTGAGAGATTTGCAGAAGCTGCAGAGTAGATCGGCCGTGCGACATTCCTAACGAAATGCATAACTGGCCATGAGCTATCCGCTTGAAGTATTTGTGAGGCCAGGGGGGAGGGGTAGTGAAAAATAATGGAGCTTACAGCACATCTACAGGTTGAATGGTGATAAAGAAAATCATGTTGATGTCTTTGTTTGTTGGGTGTTTGTGTTTTGTTTTTATTCCAACCACCTTCTATTTTCACTTTTCCTATTACATTCTACATTGGATAAACTATCCGTAATAAAGCGTGTCATTTGTACCATGATAGCCGGCTAATAACTCCCAAAACAACAACTGACCCAAGGCGGCCACCACGACGTGGGACTATTCGTATCTTCCACAAGCTGTTGAAGCTTCCACGCAAGAGGTATCCCTCCTTCTGTTGCAAGGGTTGTTGTGGACGTAGCACTGAAATTGGGTGTAAATTTCTCGTGCCCAGAGATTTTATTTGACTTTGGAAAAGATGAGGAGGAAAATGTAACTCCAAACGAGTCTGACCCATTTTGTTGTTCCATCTTTCCAAGTTCCTCCATCAAGGCAATGGTGGATATGGAATTCGTAGTGTGGGGAAATATGCGGTTTTTCTGAGCTTGTAATGTCCCCTGCTGTGGCGAGATACTTGTACCTAATTTCAAATTGTGTCTCAAATCGGTATCAAGCTCTACATTTATATCCATTGGTTGTTTCTGGAGAGTTTTGCTTCGTTTTTCATTCTGGCTCGGCTGTGGAAGGGCTGGAAGGCCGTGAAGTAACCTCAGACGATTCACAGCCCTGTTCAGACCAGTGTATGGGCTGCTCTGCCCCAAAGTTTTCGCTACCTCTGAAGGCAGCCTATCGACAGTGGTGGATATCCTCTGAAGCTCAACTGTCAGTTGGTACGGGTGGTTTCCATTTAACGAAGGTTCTACGTTGTACTGCGAAGGTGACGGCCTCCATCTAACCAATCTGTCCTCCATATAATCAGTAAACCAGTCGGTCAATGGCAGTATCCTTCCATTCTGCCTTTCGATCACCTGTTGTCGCAAGGACTCTACTGGCTCAATATCATTCAGTGTCATGGGGTCTGGTGGCTCATGTGTTTGTTCCAGCTCCTCAGTCCCCAAAACTGGTCCAGGAGAGCCACTTGTGCCCGAGAAACAAGATGGTTGTTGAGAAGGCTCAGGTGTTAACGGATTGTTCATTAGATGTGTTGAGCAGGCAATGTAGTAAAGTTCCTATATATTCAGTAGGAACGGTCTACAGAAAGGAAGTTTTTATTTTATTTTTCTCGATTTAACAAAGAGGATTTTGAAGATCTATAACACAATTTACATCCGGCACAGAGGTGAAAAATATAAAAGTTAAGTATAAATGGATACGAATATTCTCGGGGAGGCGATCACAGATCTGATCACAAAAGGATCGATCTCCTTCCTTGTTCACAAGCTGGTTCTGTGCACATCCTATGAGGTAACTAGTTAAACAGCACCTGAATATTCCGTACAAAATTCTCAGCAATACACAGAAATATGGGATGAAATTGAAAGCTCTCATAATCTCCCTGATTGAACCATCAACATAGCCGTACATATAGATATATATAAATACCGCCAAAGTACGGTTACATATATTAGTACGTACATGTATATATAGTGGGGGAACCTTATTCGATGACTAGCACCAGTTACGCGTACTGCACCTCATGCATCAGTTGAGAGTCACTGATAGACAAGTTTCCGATCTTGCCTATTTCTCTCCTGTGCAGCACGCGATGAGAGTCAGCCATTCCTTATATCAATAGGAGTTGAATGGGTCAGAAGGGATTAAAACCCCAATTAGCAGATATCCTGATACATGGATACGGGGAAGCCCAGTGTCCAGATGTCCAGGGGACACATTGATTTCCAGCCATCAAACTCTGGAAAAAATTCCAAGCTTGTGCCCTTCATATGCATGATAATAACTTAGTCCTACATTTCTACATTTCTATCAGCCAGGAAGGGCATTGCCAGTTGCGCACACATCTCTATGCGTTGACGTATGAAGATCAATCCTTGCTGACGCCGAGAATGGGCGATGAGGAAAGGGAAGGCGTTAGCAGAATGGCAGCTACTTGATCACCTACTGCCCGCAGAATGAGGAGATCTATGCTGTACTGCTCAAAAGTCAGGTATGGCCAGCAGATGCTTGCTAACAGCCCAGCTAAAAGTGGTGCCTGCGCCAGAATAAGCAGCAGCAGTTCCACCAGCAGTTGCTTACAATCTGCTCTGCCCCCCAGTGGATCCCTCACGCCCTCTATTTGCGCCCGAACAACAAGCGTGCTGATTCGAAAGAGAGGACAGGGCGGGCACCAGTGGGTTTTCCACGATGGAGGAAGGGTATGAAGCTCCCTTGGCAAAGGATGGGTTTCATCGCCTGATAGAAGGAAAGCGTTTGTCCTATCCAAGTGGTTATATACGAATGACAATAAAGTATATATAACAAATTCATTGAGTTCATACACATCGATATATATATTGAAGAGACTGTATATATATATGTACATATATATATATAACTATTTGAATTAAGCCACCTCTTTATATATATATATAGTATATCTTTTGATTATACATACACGGGTTCTCTCTGTTGGATCCCTGTTGTGTGCCAGGTATATATATATATATATATCAGTTTCTTGTATCATTTGCATTGTTTGGTGTCCTGTCCGTTGTACATCGAATTAATTCGCGGCCTTTTTAGGAAATATTTCTTTGACTCCGTTCTCCATTGATTGGAACAGACAATACACACAGTTTAACAACACCGTACTTAGAGTACAGCGGAGTGGAAGGATTGTTTAATTAGGCAGCTGGTGATATTGCACCGCGTGTGTCATTCAATCAACAAACTAATTGCATCAATTGTCATTTCGAGCCCAGCACTTCAATTAGAGTGTATACCGTTGTATATACCCCTGGGTACAACATTAGAACAATCAAATAGATAAACAATAACGCACAGAATGGATATAGATACTGATATTCAGATGGAAGATGCCATTGATTCCCATGATGCCGAGGGATTAGACCCAGGAGAAGAAAACGCTCACACCTCAGACAGCTTTGACTTCTCAATGCATAACCAAGGGTACGCCTCCAAACCAGTCCATCTCACTTCTTCTAGCATTGATCAGCTGGATGCCTGGATAGAGTCGCTGAGCAACTGCAAACCTCTTAGTGAGGAATCTGTGAAGAAGCTATGTAAAATGGCAATTGATGTGCTGAAATTTGAAGAAAACGTTCAGCCAGTCAACGTACCAGTGACGATATGTGGTGACGTGCACGGTCAATTCCACGACCTCATGGAACTCTTCAAAATTGGTGGTCCATGCCCTGACACAAATTACCTTTTCATGGGTGACTACGTTGATCGTGGTTACTACTCTGTGGAGACTGTGAGTTACCTTGTCGCCATGAAGGTGAGATACCCTAAGAGAATAACAATTCTTAGAGGTAACCACGAGTCCAGACAAATCACACAGGTTTATGGTTTCTACGATGAGTGCTTCCGCAAGTACGGCTCAGCAAATGTATGGAAACTTTTCACCGATCTTTTTGACTATTTCCCCATCACGGCCCTTGTTGACAACAAAATCTTCTGTCTCCATGGTGGTCTTTCCCCAATGATTGAGACCATCGACCAGGTGAGGGAACTTAACAGAATTCAGGAGGTGCCCCATGAGGGCCCAATGTGTGATTTGTTATGGTCGGACCCAGATGACAGAGGTGGATGGGGTATTTCTCCAAGAGGTGCCGGATTCACTTTTGGTCAGGATATAAGTGAGCAGTTCAACCACACCAATGGACTGTCATTGATTGCCAGAGCTCACCAGTTAGTGATGGAGGGTTACTCTTGGTCTCATCGTGACCTCGTAGTGACTATTTTCAGTGCCCCAAACTATTGTTACAGGTGTGGTAACCAAGCTGCCATAATGGAGGTTGATGAAAACCATAACAGAGAGTTTCTCCAGTACGATCCAAGCGTGAGGCCAGGAGAACCAACAGTCACAAGAAAAACGCCAGACTATTTCCTTTAGAGCATCTGCAACTCAAATAAATGGAAAAAAATGAAAGGAGTCTAGTTATTGGAAGATGGACTAACAGGAAACGAATTGCACTACATTTTATGCAGTCTATACTTGTTGCAAATTATCACATATGCAGTGTCATTTATTTGCGTCTCCGTTTGTGTTTTAAATCTAGGAGCGGAGAACGCGTGAGATTGAGATCATTTCATCAGAGTAGTTAGGATCTGTTTTGGTCTATCTATGTGTCAGTTTGCTATGGCATAGCTCAACGCATCCATACATTCGTCTCTTTGTCGCTTTTTGTTCACTTTGTTGTACTCTCTCCACCTTCCCTGTACCCCATGTAATCATCTTCTCTGTCTGAAAACCCGACATCTCAGCGTATTACCGTGATGATTTTCTCTTTTTCGTTTATTTTATGTTAATATGTTTATCAGTTCATTCTATTTTGTATCTTTCCTGTTGATTTTGCCATTTAAGAGTTCTGTTAGTGATTTCAGTCACGTATATCCATGAATATCTGTATTTATTGGTATATAGATAATGATTTACTGTACACCAAGCTTCCTGGCTCTATCCAATGCTATATGACACATTGCTTCTATGGCTTCTACCTTTTCGAGCTCAATGTCCCCCCTGTTTATCCTCTCCTCCATGTTCGCCATTATCTCACTCCTCGGTCTGCCATTCACAAATACGACATACCGCAATCCAGGGAACTTGGACTCGTATAGTTCATTCAATTCCACAAGCCTTGCTGTCTCTCCAGGGCTTGAACCGAGTGAAAGGGACATCTGCTCTGCAGAAGAGTGTGATGATAATGCGGGGCTCGATGCCTTTTGGGGGCCTAAACGAGGATGCGCAGAGATAACAGCGTTGATGGTGCCCGTCAAAGTCGAAGTGGGATGTGTTTTGTTGGTCTCCACCAGTTTCAGCAGATATTCTCTGGAACATTCAATCAACTGTGCATAGCTTTCATAACTCTTTGTATTAGAAGTTGCAAACAGTTTTGGTATCAAGAAGTCTCTCAAGGTAGAGCATGGCTCGAACAAATGATCCAGCACCTGTGCTTGCTCAGCAACAGAGAGAGTAAGCAGATCTCTGGCAAAAGGGAGTGAATACTCGGACATAACGATATTCACAATATTATTCTCACACCTATGATGAAATCTAATATTAAGATATACGAATATCTAATAAGATATAACCTTTCCGCTTGAATAAAATTTATTTGATGAATTTTTCATTCCGCCGAAAGAAAACCTTTCTTCTCCTCTTTGTCCGCCTCACCCCGTTACACTCTGCAGGAGATATGCGGAGATGTCCGAGTATCGATGCCCTTATCTGCATGAGGGGGTAAGAAGGTTTTGGAGACATCATCAATCACTTTACTTCACATGCAGAAGAGATAGAAGGCAGGAGGTAGATGAGCGATGTTAGCGTGGACCAACTATTCAAGGTCTGGGATTATTTTAGTGACTATTATTGTATCTAAGAGGTGATGCTTCCACTGTATGGAAGTGGCTGGGAATGAGATGGGGGCTGGGGGGTGAGGGTGAGGGTGGTGAAGGAGGTTGGATGGGGGGTAACTCTGCACGGACTACTAGCGGAGATGCTGCAGGCGATGCAATTACGAGGTTAACGGTAGAGGGCGGGGTTCTTCTATGCGCGAGAACATAAAATGATCGTGCGACCTTTGGCGAGTTCCATTTCATAACTGAAATTGTTCATGTTGTCTTCTTTGGGTGTTTTTCTTAGAGAAGTACTGATACGTAGAACCACATATCCATGTACAAACTAGATTTGCATCCGTCTCTGATCACACCATACATTCACTATATTCCTATACGCACTATACTCACCGATCTTATTAATGATGTTGGCACAGTTGGGTTCATTTATTGTGTGCTGGGTTTTTCATATCTCCATCCATATTATTAGCATCGTATACTATCATAATAGGGTAGATCAGCAAGCGGTGGCCGCTACACCACTTTACGCAATAATCTTATCGCTGGTCGTGCATGCACTATGTATATCGGACTACGAAAATACTTGCTCTGGATGGCTGCACATCATTACGTGGTCAGCTCGAGAGAATTATCCCGCACTATAGCAGGGGAAGGGTGGGGGTGGCCGCTGCTGCACTAGGACACACACACATATATATGCGTACTGACACATAGTTTAGGATTACATACAGCTTCTGTACTGGCCATGGTAGTGGCAGCCTCGTTCGTAGCCATGCAATCCAATAAGGAATATACAGACTGGTTTGTCTCCCCGTGGTGATGGCTGCTTTTGTTCTTTTGCAAAGTTGCACCGAACCCACCACAGGCGTCTGAAGTCGCCACGCCGCTGCTTTCTCCATGCCACCTATCCTTTCAATTTGTAAAAGTCAGCTATTAGTAAACTTGCAATAGGGCGCGTAGAGATCAGCTCATACACTCATGTCATTTCAAATATCAACAGACTCACTCGTTTCAAAACAGTAGATATGCCCCTCGTCTCGTTCTATTTTCCATTTAGGGAAGGAACCACCTGCTGCAATGACACACATACACATACAGTCAGCACTCGGAGTTGACAAGAATATGCGGGGAATAGCTATGGAGCAAAGCCATGTTCGGACTACAGCCATGCACTGCAGGACCCCACAGCCATCTCTACTCCCCTCTTTTTGTGTGTGTGGAGAAACACAGTGCATGGGGGGCGATAAGCGCATGTTAAATAGGGTGTAATAAGAAAATGCGTATTAGGGCTTTGCAGTGGGTCATTTGTTTAGAAATCCACTATGTCTAGATTCTTCTAATAGTGTTACCCCCAGTGAGAAAGGAGGCGAATTCTAAGAGAGGAAGGGGTCTTGTCGCTTCTGCACCAAGGAGAGTGCAGAAGGTTCCATAATACGTCTATATAAAGCCTTGTTTCCCCCACCTGAATTGTGAGTTGAGTTCCAGTGCCGTAATATTTAGCAGGAATTCGATTTTTATATCTGTTAAGAGCAGAATCAGCGCAATACACAGCAAACTTATCTTTCATATTCTATAAATCATGTCTTTTCTCGACCGTTGGTTGAACCGTGTTAACAGCAATAGCCATCATGGCTCTTCGATGGTGAATGCTGGTGGATACTACTCTACCAGAAGATTGAGTACCAAGAGTACCGGCTCGGGAGTTCAGTATGAGACCGAGCAGTTGGACACCTCTCCAAACAATACAAACACTCCAGCAACCTATTATAGACAGGTTGCCCAGGGATTTGTGAAGGGTGGAAATGATGGCAAGGTTGACGTCGGTGACTTCTCCAAAGCTGTAAATGCAGGAGGAATGGGACCTGTGGACATTGCGTCTTCCAACATTGATGCTTCGGTGTTCAAGAATGTTGAGTTTGGCAGGAAGGGAAGCGTCGGTAGTGTTACTAGCCAGGATAGCACCAAGTGATGTAGCATGCAAGGGTTTTTGACATGTTGAGATTTTTGTTTTATTTCGCTTAGTTCATATAAGGTTTGGAGGATTTTTTTGGTTGGATCAGTGTTAGGAGTAAGGCTTTGGCTCAGAAGGTGTTCTAATCCTTTGTGTCATTTGAATAGTATAATATATTCTATTTGCATCAAGCTCCGGTCTATGTGGAGGGGCAATAGTTGCCCGATATCATATACTGTAGGTGTATGCGCTCTGACATGCCAGCGGCGGCAGAGAGCTCCAGCCCGCCGCTGCCTGTGAAGATGCAGTCAGCTGATGCATTTTTGGCATGGGTTGGAGCTTTCGGGCCCACCGATCGACGGCTTGGCGACGGCTACCTAATCAGAAGCAATAAGAACTTTAAGCACCTTTAGCATCATGAGACTCGCGTGTGGTTAGTTAATTAGTTAGTGGAAAGTGATGGCCGAGGAGTTGCAGGTACACGCACTAACGAATCCATAGTAAATATCCAGCAATAAAAAACCATATTTTTATATATTCGAATAATATAGTTCGAATTTGTAGGATATATATACATATGTATATAAAGGTATCTTCCTACGCTCATACACTCTGTATACCGTTTTGCTGCGACGCCCTGCTCCTCTCCTGGGGCAGGCAACCAAGCTGGTGCCCGCTGCCTCGCCTCTGCTTAAGGAGCTGCAAGTCTACTTACTTGTTCCACTCCGCTTTTTCAGTACTGGCAGGTAGTTACTGCTCCTACGTCATAGCTCTACCAAGGGCGCGTAAAATGAGCGGTGGGTCTCTTAAGCGCTGCAGTGAACATCTTCAAAACCATTGAACCTGATACAATTTTTTCAACAATTTTCAAAAAGGTGGGTGAATAGGGCTTTGTTCTCTGATCGGCTGTTCGACTTTCTTTTTTTGCCCGGCACAGGAGATCGCATACGCACCAACCAACTGTTGTGATCGAGCTGAGCAGTAATTTGCCAAGCTTTTAAAGGTACTCTTGCATGTGCTGAGAATGATATCTTTACTGTCCATATATAATATAACACACACATACCCTAAACGTTGTTCGTGATCACGTGTATGTTGTTGGCATTCACCGGCATAGCCTCAGACACATATTTACATTATGCCAGAAAGCAATGACTCCGCAAAAGATGGGCAGGAGTTTGGGGAGGTGGATGGACAACTCCAAGGCTCACCAACGCGGGGAATCCATAATACTTCGGTCTATACTAGAGTGTCGTCTGATGGAAGACCGGAGGTGGGTAGAGCATCGTTGAGGATGCCGTCATATGTGAATAACGCCGTGATGCCACCACTCTCTGTACACTCGGGTGAAAGCTTAGGTGGTCAGCCTGTTTTACATACAGCTCCAGGAATGAATTCTACAGGTAGACAACCTACTCTTACTTTGCAGGTACCACAAACAGATGCCACGATGCGACCTAGTTCTCCAATGTCCCCATTATCAACCGCGTCTCTTCCGCTAACAGAATCTGAGCTCGATAACGGTCTGGAGTTTGCATTGGGCACTGGAGGAAATCGTTCAGGTGCATGGTTTCCGCTTTCAGGAGATGAAGATGAGGATAATAATGAGGATGACAACAGCGACAGTGAAATGGATGCACTTCTTCCACATGGAGCATCGGTGGAATATCCGGATCAGGAAGGCATTTTGTTGGATGATCTAAGAGCCACAAGATCGTCCAATGCCAGTATCTTTGGGTTTTCTCGTAGCCGTTCACCTTCTGAATGGGGTCATATGGGCACAACATCATTGAACACTCAAGGTTCAATAAGATCACAAAATTCTTATGTTCCTTCGTTGAGACGCTTGCATAGTGAAGACAATCTTAGACCACCCTCAAGCGCAGAACATTCATTGGCATCTCCTGGTGCCCAGTTCAGTTTAGCATTTAGAAAGTTGTCCGCTAGAGTCAATGGTAGAGAAGATGAGGAACTGGAACTGTTGACACAACATTCAAAGGATTCCTCTTCTATGGCAGCTGCGAGCACCAACTTATCGAGACAAAACAGCAGGATGTCTTTCCCATCAAGAGCTGCATCTTTTGATGAAACTTCCGATACTTCAGAGGAACCCGCAGCCGCGCATACTTCTAACGGCAGTGTTTTTTCAGATCCTACTGCTGCTGCTTCTCTTTCCAGTCACCCTAAATCGCTCAGACTTTATGGCAATTCTCTCAAGAGATTTGAGCCAACCAATGATTTCAGGTTAAGATGTGCAAAGCTTTCTCTCAAGCCGTCCTTTGAGAACGGAATCCTTGTTTTGCTCATTCTCCAGACTTTTCTACTGTCGTATCAACAATTTAATCCAAGAATTAACCATACGGGTTACGTTTTCAACAGAGGATACACTAGTGTCGATTGGGTGTTGGTTGCCATATACTTGGTATACACCGCGGAGACAGTAATTAAAGTCATTGCCTTTGGCTTAATCGATGATTCTCAGATGTATAAGGTGCTCAACCTAGAGCCAAGGCGCTCAATAGTGAGAGACTACCTCAGAAAACTTCAATCTCTTCGTGCCTTTGGAGATGACAAAAAACTCGATCCGGATAATCGGCCAACCGTTGGACACTCGGTCACACTGCAGGCTCCTCCTAGTATATCGGAGTCAGCCCTTCACAGGGCTTATTTGAGGAATACGTGGAACTGCCTTGATTTGGTGTCGGTGTTTTGTTTCTGGTTATCCTTCTTCATGTCTTTCACACTCTACGATATCGACCACCATCTCTTGGTATTCAGATCCTTGATGTGTCTAAAGATCTTGCGTCTTTGCAAGCTCACCCATGGCACTGGTGTCATTCTTAAAGCTATTAAAAAGGCAACGCCAGAGCTGGTTAATGTTTCTCTGTTCATGGCGTGCTTTTGGCTCTTTTTCTCCATAATTGGAGTGCAGTCATTTAAGTCTTCGCTGCGTCGTCAATGTGTTTGGACAAATCCCAATGATACCACTGACACCTATCTGAACTCTTTCCAATTTTGTGGTGCGTATTTGGATCCGGACACATTGAAACCCATGCCGTATGTTTATGAAGACGGTGAGTCTTCTGGCTATATCAAAGGTTTCTGGTGCCCTGTATATTCCAAATGTGTTCTTGGTGAAAACCCTTACGATGGGACTGTAAGTTTTGATAACATTTTCCAGTCTCTTGAGATGGTATTTGTGATTCTCTCCGAGAACACTTTCACAGATATCATGTATTATACCATGGACAGTGACACTATGGTGTCTTCTCTCTTCTTTATCAGTACCATTTTTTTTCTTGCAGTGTGGTTGCTGAACTTGCTGGTGGCTGTGATTGTTAACTCTTTCAAGATCACACGTGACGAAATGGAGAGCCAGAGAATTTCTGGTAAGAAGGCCACCAAGGGAAGTGACAAGCGTCAGAAAAGGTTGAAAACTTATGATGAATTTTTCCAGGGGAACAAGTGGCTTGTGTATAGTGAGAAATATTTTGGTTGGCTGCCCAACTCCATAATCATTCTTGGCTTTATTGCCGAAAGTTTCAAGACTAATACCATGACGCACGTGACGGAGATACTCATATCTAGAGTTGAAGCAGCAGTTACTATTATGCTTCTTCTAGAGATCATCGGCCGGTTTGCAATGTTCATTCGCAGGTGGAGGGTATTTTTCTACGCATACACCAACTGTATTGATCTCGCGTTGGCGGTCATCACAGGTATCATTATAATCCCACCGGTGAAATCTGCTCTGGGTATAGCTTACCCATGGCTCACATTTTTTCAAGTTGCGCGTATGTACAGAGTGGTGACTAGAATCAGTTTTCTGAAAAGACTCTGGATTCGTGTTTTGGGTAATTTGAAAGCGTTCATCGATCTTTCGTTATTCTTCTTGATTATGCTCACCTTGGTGAGTATAATCATGTCTCGTTTCTTTGAAGGTATGGTGCCAGAAGATGATGTTGATTCGCAGATGTTGGTTCTTAATACCTGGCCCAACGTGATGCTCTCACTTTACGTTATCACATCCACAGAAAACTGGACTGATATCCTCTACACCGCTCAGGAGAATGGGGGAAATACGTTTACACGTATGTTCACAGCGATTTATTTGATTGTCTGGTTTATCTTCTCCAATATGGTTATCCTCAACGTTTTCGTCGCCATTATTGCAGAGAACTTGGAGGTTTCTGAAAAGGATAAGCGTAGTGAACAGATCAAGCAGTTTTACTCAAATGTAAGTAAGTCACTGTTGAAGGGACCAGACAGAGGTATTCTTAATGATGTGCATCGCAGGCTGATGCGCAAAAGACCCTCACCTGTGCAATCGGCTATGCCACGGGATGTACTGAGCCATCCTGTCCTCGTTGAGGCGGCCAAAAGGGAGATTCCCCAGGATGACATATTTTCGTCAAACCCATTAAAGAGAGACCCCAACAAGAAAAGGGGGGGGTTATATGCACTGACATCTGACCTATCCAGACATGTTTCAGAAAGGAGCAAAAATGGGAAAAATATCGATCTGAACGACGATGAGGTTGGAGTGTCTACAACTGATATCGACAATCCAGACGATGGAGTGATAGATGGTGCTAATAGTGATGTGGCAGGAGATAGCAATCACCCTTCCGGAGATGCGGGCTTTTTTGGAGAGGGTGCCGCAATATCACCTTTTGAAACTGCGTGGATTCCGCTTCCCCTATATGTGAAACGAATGCTTGAACCGTACAAGGAGCATTTCACTCAGAAGATGAGGAGTTATATCGACCGCAACTATAACTACAACAAGGTTCTGTATATATTCCCCGCAAACAATAGACTCAGGAGGCTTTGTCAGCGAATGGTTCCCCCGAATAATGGTGTCAGGCAAGAGGGTGTTCAAGCCAATGGAATAGTGAAGGATGTGTTTGCAGTGCTCATGTTCTGTGCTACCTTGACAATGGTAATCCTTGCATGCTATGTCACCCCGCTTTACAGAAAAGCACACGGAGTGTTTGATAGTACTTGGAACTGGACTCTGTATGTCGATATTTTGTTTGTGTTGATCTTCACCTTTGAGATGTTGGTGAAGATCATAGCAGACGGTTTTGTATTCGCACCCAATGCCTATTTGAAGTCAGCGTGGGATAGGATTGATTTTGTTGTTCTGATATCATTGTGGCTTGATGTGACAGCAGAGCTCCGAGATGATGGTTCCCTCACACGTTTGGTTGGTGGTGTCAGGGCTCTGAGAGCGCTCAGATTGCTCACTATCACCTCCAGATCCAAGGAGACATTTCATCATGCAATTGTCTCTAGTGTTTTGAAGATCACCAGTGCGGGATTGGTGTCATTATCGATTCTTATCCCCTTCTCCACATGGGGTCTGAACATATTTAGTGGCCAGCTAAGTTACTGTCTGGACGGTGTTTCTAACACCGCCAACTGCAGCAATGAGTTCAGCCAGTCGGTGTTCAAATGGGATATTGTGAGTCCGAATACAGTGGTTGAGCCATACCTGCAATTCAATACCTTTGGCCAGTCCTTCTTGACACTATTTGAGATTGTCTCCTTGGAGGGGTGGGTCGATCTGTTGGATAACGTGATGAACATTGTTGGTAATGGAGAACCGCCAAGCACGTTCAACAGTCCATACAATGGTGTATTTGTTGTGCTCTTCAACTTTTGTAGCATTGTGTTTGTCCTGACCCTTTTTGTCTCTGTGATCATCAATAACTATGCACGCGTAACAGGAACTGCATACTTCACGGAGGACCAGTTGGCGTGGTATGAGGTGCAGAAGATTATCAAACAGGCAAACG
This sequence comes from Kuraishia ogatae, assembly GCA_003706285.3. Classification (NCBI taxonomy): domain Eukaryota; kingdom Fungi; phylum Ascomycota; class Pichiomycetes; order Pichiales; family Pichiaceae; genus Kuraishia; species Kuraishia ogatae. The sequence goes on along the minus strand of PPKV03000024.1, from coordinate 191,123 downwards.
CTTCAAAGACAAAGTCCGTCGAGGATATGTCTCGGCTGAGGAGATTTTGCCATCGTGTTGCGGTAAAGCAAAATTTCTATTGGTATCATTACCTCAACCTGATGTTGATACTACACGCAAGTGCGCTGCTTTCTGAATCCTACTCGTCGCCAAGTGGTGTTATTGCGTATCGCTATGCGATGTACGTCACTGCCTCTGCGTCATTTGTGATTGATATCACCATGGTAGTCATCGCTAAGGGTTGGAGGTTCTTCATAGCAAGCAAATGGAATATCTTCTACGTGGTGGTTGCTGGTGGTTCTTTTATCCTCTCCATCATATCGTACATGGTGTCCAGAGAGACCATCTTTGTCAACATCACAAAGTTGTTCTTGGTGTCTATGCTATTTTTCATCATTCCCAGGAGTGATAGGCTTAGTCAGTTACTCAAATTTGCGTCTGCGAGCTTGCCATCGCTAATTACACTGTTTTACACATGGTTGGTTCTGTTCCTTGTCTTTGCCATTGCTATGAACCAAATATTTGGCCTCGTTAGAACAGGACCAAACACTACAAGCAATATCAACTGCAGGACAGTTGCCAAAGCACTGATCCTCCTATTTCGGATGAGTTTCGGTGAGGGCTGGAACTATATCATGGATGACTTTATGGTTGAAGCTCCCTTCTGTACTTCATCTTCGGCCAATCTGTCATCTGATTGTGGCAGTATGGCCTATGCTTCTATCCTGTTCATTGCTTGGAACATCCTCTCGATGTACATCTTCCTCAACATCTTTATATCGGTTGTCGTGGACAATTTCAGCTATATTTATCATAGTAGTGGCCCTCACTCTTTGATAACACGCGAAGAGATCAGAAAGTTCAAGAGGTGCTGGTGCGTGTATGACCCAGACGGAATAGGTTTCATAGATACGAGACATCTCGCCAAACTGTTGGCATCTCTGGATGGTATTCTCTCTTTCAGAGTGTATGGCGAGCGGTTTGGCATCTCCAAGCTTACAAAGGAGTGGATCCACAAAAGAAGTTTGCACCCATACGATATTTCAGTGGACCTCGATGCCATCAACAAGACGTTGAGGGCAATAGACTCTGTAAAGGTGGCCAGACGTAAGAAACTCTACGATCGGCTAATTGAGGAGGCCAAATTCACAGCAATGGATAATGGTAATCCCAACAGGATTTCTTTCGGCAGGTTGTTGCTCCAGCTGGCACTGTATTCTCAGTTCGATGAGAAGACCTGTTTGACATTGGAAGATTTCTTGAGACGGTATGGCATGATCGAGAGGATCAACACCAAGCTAAGAGAACAGAGGGTTGTAGATGCTCTCAAAACAGCAGTGTGTAGGTGGAGATTTCGTGCTCGCCGCTACACAGAACTGACTACTAGATATGAGAAATCTGAGTCTCCACCTCCAATGCCAGATATTGTGGTTACTGGGGAAGATGACGAAATGGAAAGGATAAGCCAGGTGGACCCTTTTAACGATCACCATAGTGATCCTTACCTGTTTGTGAACTCTACTATCAGAGTAGACCCATTTTTGGATCAGGGATTCTCAGAAGTTGTACGTTTTCCCTCAATTAACTCGCTGCACTCGGATATCTATGACCAAACCATTAATAGCACGGAGCGTGAGCATGCTAGTGGAGAGTAAAAAAAAATGTGGGGAGTTGGAAAGCAGTTTGACACGCACCTTGAGGTACCATTGGAATAACAATTGGCACCCGAGCAAAAAGAAGGTGAGTGCGTGCACTCTGAGTTATATTTTTTTTTTGGTTTATTTTTTTTTATAATTGCATCAGGATCAATGCTGGACGGTTCATGGAATAAATATAGGCAATAGATGATTATATATTTTTAGTGGTGTGCTCTCCATGTAGAAGGCTAACAATTGATAGCTGAGGACATTAGAAGGCAACAAGCATTAGACATTAGAAGGCCACAAGCATTAGAAGTGAAGTGGATAGTTGATGAACAATAATATTAACAACAATATATACAACAACATACACAACAAAGGGAACGGCAGCACTTTTGGTACTATTGGTGCGTCTAGCATTACCATTGATCTGCAGTCCTTGGATATACAACAATATAAACAACAATATATATATATATATCCATATATCCATTTCTATATTATCTATAGCTTTTGGAGATATATTCAACACTTGATTTATTTGTTTCATCCCCAACCTCCACTTAATAAGCTTATCTAATAGTCGTGTCTCTATTACTGGCTGCTTTGTAAGCGATGCATTTTATTTTTTTCAAAATGGTTTATTTCCTTCTATGCATTTCCATCTCATCGATAGTACATGTCATACGATAGTTTAGACATCCAGGCATCGACAGGATTGGAAAATGTTTTTTTTTTTCATTTGTAGTTTAAAATGAAACGGGCAGATACACCAGATGAAAACATTGCCAAGAAGCCCAAACTAGACGAAATGGCAGCGGAGGAAACACAGCAGGAAACACAGCAGGAGCAGCAGCAGCAGATGAGGGAGGAGCTTTTTGCCCCAGTTGGTGATGCAGCACAGACTGTTGACGATGAGGCTGATGTTGATGATGACCAGGCTGGAAATGAAGGAATTAGACAGACGGGTGCATTTGATGCCGAGGGCCATCCAGTGCAAGAGATTGAATCACTATGTATGAGCTGTGGAGAGAACGGTATCACGAGGATGTTGCTCACCTCCATTCCTTATTTCAGAGAGGTTGTGATCATGTCGTTTGAATGCCCTCACTGTGGACTCAAGAACTCTGAAATTCAACCCGCATCTACCATCCAAATTAAGGGATCGCGTTACACTCTTAAGATTGAGGGTAAGGAGGATTTTAACAGACAGGTGATCAAGTCTGAGACCTGTAAGTGCAACTTTTTGGAGCTTGACATTGAGATCCCGGCAAAGAGAGGTCAGCTCACCACCGTGGAAGGCTTGTTATCCGAGATGATTGACGATCTTGAGTCAGACCAGCCCGCCAGGCGAACCATCCAGCCAGAAATATACACCAAAATTGAAGATTTCATCCAAAAGGTGAGATCAACCATTGCCTGGGAAGAAGGCACACAGCCACAGACCCTTACAATTGACGATCCTGCGGGCAATTCCTGGATCGAGTTTATTCCTGGAGAACCTGCTCACAAATGGTCACATGTAGAGTACAACAGAACGCCTGATCAGAATGTGCAGCTTGGTCTGGTGTCTGCCGATGAGGTTGCCCAGAAGCAACAGTCTGACAGGCAAGCAACAGCAGAGGCCGAGGCTGAAAAGGATAGAAACCCATCGGTTAAGGGCTTCATTTCAGACGATACAGAAATTGAGAATTTTGAGAATGAAGTGCAAACTTTCCACGCAACTTGTTCTTCTTGTTTTGCTCCGTGTGAGACCCACATGAAGGTTGTTAACATCCCTCATTTTAAGGATGTTATTATCATGAGCACCTCATGTGACCGTTGTGGTTACAAGTCCAATGAGGTGAAGACTGGTGGTGCAGTGCCACCCCATGGTCGTCGGGTTACCCTTCTCGTTGACGACCCAGAAGATCTCGCCAGAGATATTCTCAAGTCTGAAACATGTGGTCTCATTGTCCCAGAGCTCAACCTCGATCTCACTCCAGGTACTCTGGGTGGCCGTTTCACCACCATCGAGGGTCTCCTCTCCCAGGTTAAAGAAGAACTTCACGGTAGAGTATTCACACAAACTTCTGATGGTATGGATGAGGCCACCAAAAACAGGTGGGAGGGTTTTTTCACCAAACTACAGGATGCTATTGATGGTAAGATCAAGTTTACCATTGTAATGGAGGATCCTCTTGCTTCTTCTTACATTCAGAACGTGTACGCCCCAGATGATGACCCTAACATGAAGATTGAAGATTTCGAGAGAACTCATGAGCAGAATGAGGACCTCGGGCTTTTGGATATGCATACAGATCAGCAGACGGAGACTGGAGAGGATGCTCACTAATAGTGATATTAGGATGGGACAATTTGATAACTAGCTGGCTCGGTTCTTCGGCACTGTATAATAATGGGGAGACAGAAGGCTTTGAGATCGCGGGTGTTTACATGGAATAGGTTTTGACGTTATTTATTTATTTATTGATACTCTTGATGTATATCAATTCTCTAAATGCATTTAATGGTCGCGTTATTGGATAAGATGCTTACTATACCAGTGATAGTAACTTATGGTTGGTTCGTTCGTTCGTTCAAGTCGTATCAATGGAGCATATACCCCTCCCTATATATTCACACCTTCATCCTTACATCCTGCCCTAAAGAAAGCTGCAACTTTCTCATCTACAGCAACCTTTAGAGGAGTAAGGCCCTCAGGTGTCTCGATCGATGGGTCAGCCCCAAGTTTTACCAGCAACACCCCGACATCTCCGTGCCCCTCTGCCAGGGCATGGTGCAATGGGGTCCACCCCTCGGAATCTTTGGGGTTAAGCGATGATTTACCCTTTTTCACGAGCAAATTCACCAATTTCAAAGAACCGATGGACGCTGCACGGTGAATGGGATACTGTCCCCTGCGGTCTTTGATACGAGCCGATGCACCATATTTTTCAACCAGAACTGTCGCCACTTGATGGAAATTCTTGCTCACTGCAAAATGGAGTGCTGTTTGACCCATAGTGGCCTGCAGATTCACATCGGGATGTGGGGTATGGTCCATTAGTAGTTCAACGATCTCCTGGTTACCAACAGCGGCCGCAATGTGTAGTGGTGACCATCCAGAATCATCAATGAGATCATCCACGTCAATCACAACTTTTTTCTTTTTTCTATCAGTAGATGGGGTGTCCGCTTGCTCGGCAAGTCCTTCTCCAGACAGAGCCTCCATGGTCTGTGCGCTAGGATCCAGGAGCATGCGAACTATATCCAAATGCTGAGAAGACACAGCCCAATGCAGAGGTGTTCTTCCATCCTGGTCCTTCTTTAACGCTAACGAGGGGGACTCAGCCAGCAACCCACGTACAACAAGCGCATTTCCCTCAGTTGCAGCTCTATGTATTTCAAAGCTATCAGTCATTCTGTATATATATCAAGTGCAACTCCTTTCTGTGAAGGGTATCAAGAATATCCTCTTGTCTAACCTCAATTGAAACTACACACAATGAAACGCCTCAGATGAATGAATAAAACACAAATTAAACTTTATCGATCAGGGGTACCACTCGATTTTTTTTTTGTTTTTGATATTGGACTCCAGTGTGTGTGTTCTTGAATTAAGGGAGTATACCTTCCTCTGGCCCTCTTCCACTCCATACTAACTAAGTGCTCGCCTTTGAAAGCGTGGGGCATCGCACTTTTCTGAGGGCGATGAGTGTCGTGCATCTCTCACATTTAGGAGGTTTTTCCCGTTGGGAGGATCTTCCTATACTTGCGGATACAGTGAGTGTTTGTTACACACGGGCGGAGAGGGGAAGGAAGTGTGTCTGTGCCATATAATCTTTGCCATCCTGAGCGAATGGCCACCCAGTGGTAACTAAGAAAGTGGGGCGTTAGGTGGCCCTCTGGTGAATTTGCTGTATGGAGAGAAGATGAGTGACAGACGTTGAAGGGGAGAAGGCATACCAAGACAAATAACTAACAGTGGAACTCAAATAATGGGAATCAACTATACGATAAAGGGATTCTGTTTATCTATTTCTGAAGGAGGTTATAATTTTTAGACGTTTGTTAGAAATCACGCTCACAATATCTGCATAATGAATAACCAGAACTGGGAACAATTTGCTAAGCAGCTACAGACACGCGCAAAGCAAGCCTCTAAGTCAGCATCGGGTGGATCCAGGGGCGGATCACCTTTTGGACTCTTTGCTGGTGCTGGAGGGTTGATATTCCTTGGGGGCGCTGCTCTGGTGCTCAATTCTTCTCTTTACAACGTTGACGGTGGTCAGAGAGCCATTGTATATTCGAGGCTAGGCGGTGTGCAGCCGGATATCTACAACGAAGGTACTCATTTTGCAATTCCATGGCTGCAGACTCCAGTTATATATGACATCAGGGCCAAGCCCAGAAATGTGGCCTCTCTCACAGGTACAAAGGATCTACAGATGGTGAACATCACTTGCAGAGTCCTCGCTAGACCAGAGATCGCAGCCCTACCTACTATCTACAGAACCCTTGGTCAGGACTACGACGAGAGAGTGTTGCCATCTATTGTGAATGAGGTATTGAAGTCGGTTGTGGCACAGTTCAATGCTTCTCAACTCATCACCCAGAGAGAAAAGGTGTCGAGGTTAGTCAGAGAGAACCTGATAAAGCGAGCAGCCAGATTCAACATCTTGTTGGACGATGTTTCTCTCACAGCCATGACATTCTCCCCTGAATTCTCCTCTGCAGTTGAGGCTAAGCAGATTGCCCAGCAGGATGCCCAAAGAGCCGCATTTGTGGTTGACAAGGCTCGTCAGGAGAAGCAGAGTATGGTGGTGAGAGCACAGGGTGAGGCAAAGTCTGCTCAGCTCATTGGTGAAGCCATTAAAAAATCCAAGGATTATGTTGAGTTGAAGAGATTGGACACTGCCAAGGAGATTGCCACAATACTGGCAAACTCTCCAAACAGAATCTTGCTTGACAATGAGGCATTGTTGCTCAACACAGTTTCCGATGCTCGTGAGGGTGTCAGGAAGTAGGTAAAACTTGTGCCAAAATAAGGGGGACACGGGTATCCTCCATTCCCATGAAAAATTTCTCGTATATATTGTGTACGTATTGTATATATTTCAAGTTGATAAATATCACAAATTCAATCCTTTGTTTATCTGCCATAAGGACTTGCTCTCCTCCAGCATTAACGAGGCTCGCACACCACGATTATCGTATCTATAAAATTGACACCGTGGAGTCTGCTTTCATGAAGTACAATAAGCGGCATATAAGAAGGCTATCTCCGTTATTATAAAGTACCTTGTCCCTATCCGTATTAAAGCAAAAGGGCAAGTTCAGAGAGGGAGATACAGGCTTAATTGGGGTCCCGCATGAGCAGCTGCACATAGCATGCGCAATGCAAAGCAGACTGGTGTTCCTCGTTGGAGAACCTCACCTAAAGAGAAAAATCAGAATATCCTTTGCCGAAGTTAGCCAGAGCTCGAATATGTCAGTCAGCCCAGCTGAGATGTATGCAAAATTCGGGAACTCAGAACTTAAAGTCAGTAGAATCATTCTGGTAGGCATGGAACGTGATACCCAAAAATCAGATAGCAACTATGCAATAAGACCTTGCTCTTGTCTTCAAATGGCCTAGTTGAGTTGGACAAAGTTGGATGCGTTGATGCCTTTTCTATTAGGGCCCGTTTATTTTCTTCTATGTAGGCTCTTGCCCAGAAGAAAAGCGCAGCACCACACTCATCCAATGCAAAACTACTATCGCCCCGATTATAGGGAGCAAGTAAGGGAAGTGTTGCCATATTGTAAGGTCAATAATGGTGGTTTCATCTAGTCACAATTTGCTCATGGTATGTGCCATCTGGACATGAGCTGAGGGGAACAATGATATAAGCATTAATTTCTCAATAAAATACGGAAGATGTAGTTAGATGTAGTTTTGGTATCTCTGAATTTATTTTTGTCGGGTTTTTTCTAAACAATCATGAAAAAACAAAGAATGCTTGATATATAATGTGAGAGATCTCTTACTGGAGAGGTATTCTGTATTCTTGAATGGCCGCACCCCTTCCTAGATCTCATACATGCAGTGTGACAGATTTCATTTATTCAGTTGTCTTCTAACCGGGAAAAGTTGAGCTTTGTTGGCTTGGATCTAAGAAATTTGGTTAGCATTTGTTTTCGTGATGTACTCTTCAACAAATTGAGTTTGGCCTATCTCAACTTACTTGTCATAGAATCTAGCCTTGTGGGCATTCAGCTTCTGTGAACATGGCGACATCATGTTATCTGTAGGGGAGGCGAATCTGTTACCATGGCTAAATATTTCAGTAAAGTTAGTAAAAGATTCGTGCCACAGTATATTTTATCGATCATATTAAAATTCTTGCCGTGGCAACGTAAGCACTCTTACCCTTTAAGTGACTTCTGAAGGAGCTGAATCTGAAGTCCTTGGCCCTTCTTGGGAGACTTCTGGTGCAGTGACTGGACTTGTGGGGGTAATGATGACATGATGTATTTTTGTAACTTTGTGGAGTATATGGCACTGCTATTTCCACAAATAAGCATAAGATAGTAATTTATATATCTTAGATGGTCTGTTGGATAAGTCTCATGATCATCAGTTAAATATGTGAAACTATCCCGAGGCGCTTCTCTGCATCTGCATGTTATTCTATTTCCCTTTTAGGATATGTAATGGCTGTCCAAAAGAGGAAATGTTTAATTGCGTGTGCTGTAATGAAGTTAACAGCGTTGAAAGTATAATATTCAAATATTGGTAATTAGAGGATAGGACCGAATTAGTATTCGTAAAGTAAGTTTTTCTGTTCCAATTTAGATATAGTATGCTAGAACGAGAAATCTTCGAAATGGTTTTCTTCCAAATGGAGACTTCCGGATCTGCATGAATGTTTATAAAATGCAAATGTGAACCATTAGAGAAAATCTTGCAAGAATATAAATTGGACTTCCTTAAAAAAAACACATGAATAAATAGCTTTTATCTCCAAACACTGAAATACAGGCCCTTAATTACCTTGACAGGAACCCAGGGTAAGTTGATAGAATGACTTAATCTTAAATCACCATATGATCCTCTGAATGCCAGGTTCTGAGACCCAGGTGAATTCAAAAGAAAGAAATACGTGAAACACAATAGCAGAAAAAATGTAGTTGAAAAGTGCTTCTGAAATGAGCCTCACCCTGATGTTGCTCCTTTTATGCCCGGATACCAATCCCGAGTCAATAGGGCTGACCATAAGACGCCAGATTATGAGAGGGAGAATATAATACCTCGGCTCAAACAGAGGAGAAGGAACTATGACGAGTATGACACATACAAAATATGCTAAGATGGTGATTGGAGATGTTATTCCCGTTGTTGTGCTTTTGCTTGATGCTGTTTCCTTCGTCTTCTTTACCTGACCATACGATACGTTCAAAATCATGAGCTTCACCAGCGAATATATGAAGAAGTGATAAAATGGAGTCAAAAAGAATCGCGAGTACGGCGTGATGTTTATGATCTTCCTCCAAATGTAGAATGTATAGTGCCTATTGTCAGCTAATAGAAAAGGATGGACAATGGTGAAGTAGTGGATACAAGAGGCGATGAGCGCATAGGAACCAGCTGTTAGGAAGATCTGAAGAATGGATCCGAAGGAAGAGTGTATATAACCAACAAAGAATTCTACGGACACATAGACTGGTAAGGTAAGCGCTGCCACAAAAGCAGCGCAATAAAATAACTGTGCGATATGTATGCCTGCAAGGTGATTTTCTTTGTCGCCAAATGTTATACCTCCGTTGTACCACAAGAAGATAGCAAACAACAAGAAGTTCAGGATGAATGGCACAATCAGGGTAAAATCCTTGAAACACTGAGATATGAATATCAGGATATCCTTGAAGAACTTTCTCGAGTAACCACTTCCTCCCCTCACTCTTTGGTCAATGAGCACGGCTACTACCATTGCTGTCCATATTACATTGGTCTGCCTCAAAGAAAGGCTAAAGAGACCCAAAAGAGCGGACAAGTAAGAGTTCAACACCATGTTCTTCAAAGGAGGTGATACAACTGCTGCCAATGAAGCCAGTATCAACGCAGTTGACCACACATCTGTGTAGAACAGTGTATAGTAGATGGAAAATAGCGGAGACACTGCGATCGATCCTGGAAACACCGTTCGGTTCTTGTAATCTCTTTGAATCGCATACACCAGCCCTAAAATCAATAACCCTCCCACAAGATTTAAGCTCCGTAAAACAGTAATCGAACATGGAGCACCTGTTTCAATGCCCAAAAACGACAACCCTGATGCCACCTTGGCATAGAGGTAGCCTAGCACATACAGTCCGGGCGGAGTTGTGATCTTGGGATTCCAATCATGAAAATTACCACTGCAATATTGCTGGCATTGTGGAATATGGAATATTTCGTCCTAGATACCACAATAGGTTGGTTAGTTATATAAAAGAAAGGGACTCTGCCTGTCTTTCCTCTCTAGAGCGGAGCTGCACGAAATAGTTAGACACACATACTATGAAAGGCTGATCCACATTGTCATTCACCTTCGCGAAGAATATTCCCACAAATGGAAGGAAGATTAGAGCAGACAAACACTGAAAATACATCGCGGGCATACAATTAGCATGAGCCGTAAACCCTCTACCAAAAAGGTGCCAATGGTAGTCGAAGACTCCTCCACTCAAATAGTATAACTTGATCTGTTGTTGTATGCACCTCGACGCCGATGACATGCAGCTACTAGTTGAGTGAGGCATCGAGAAGAGGTTACTCCGCAGATAATGTGAGCGGGAGATACGGCAAAAGTTTTTATACAATCTCTTTAATATCTGGAATAAAAGTATAATTGGACATTCACTAAAGGACGGACACAATTGCCAATTGCCTTGACAGTTGCAATGTCGTGGACACCGGATGAGACCGTAGCACGCTACTTGCGGGAGTACGAAGGCAAGTATTCCATAGGCTACAACTTGTGAACGAGGAGCAAATTACTGACCAGCGGTGATATTTCTAGTGACTCCTCTCCTGTTGAAACGGTTTGAACATATTATAGATCATTTTCCACATCTCGCTCAAGCTGCGGGAGTTAGAGCGCTGATCGCGGTTGCACAAGGCGGTGAGGAGCTGATGTTATACAATGGCATGAAGACGTTTATCGATGCGGCCTCGACAGATACGACTGAAAGTGCCAGGGATCTGGTGCGCTCGTTTAGGACAAGAAGTGAGACGGAAACAGGTAAAAACTCTGCCTTGGTAAGCTACCTGGATGATATCATCAATGATGGTGCAGAACAGCGTGACGTTTCGGAGTTTAACGAGGCACTGAAAAAGAGGGCCATAATATATGACATTACAGATGATACAAAGTATGTGTATGGCTCTGCTTTCTACGTACGCTCACGACAGCATACTAGGTTCCAGCCGTGCTCGGATATTGCATTTTCCATGATGCTGCGCGCCTACGAAGGAACCCCAGAGTATCAGCTCAGTATGGATACTGAAAATCTCAGGACATTTGTGAATGCACTGTCCGAAGAGACAGAGAATGAGAGCAGTGCTCTGGGGTCACCGTCTCCATTCGAAGAGGGAACTCCAATTGTTTCTATAGGCCACGATCAAATCAAAGCTTACTGGAATTGCCGTCTAGCCATAGTATTTTCATTGTTTTGCTCAGAGAGCTATTCCTCGGTGGTGGACTCTTTTCAAGAGATTGTCGATGGAAACATGGAGTTAAGGGATATAACAGGAAAATCCGTGTTGTATAATGATTTTGATAGTATCGTTATCAACAGGTGCGGACTTTTGAGGGCAGTCTTCATATCCGCTCTACTGTCAAAAACAGTCCCTCAGATATCCTCCCTCCTGAAATGCAAAGTGTGGGAGGATATGATAAAAGAGGACCTATTATTTTCGCAGTTATTGAAACTCTATTTGGATGCCGATTTCAGTGAATTCAACAGATTGTTGGATGATCAAGAAGATGCATTAACGTCTGATCCGTTTTTCTTTTCCTTATGGAGCCGTATCAGACTCTTATTGAGGCAGAAGCAGTACCTGTCATATTTATCTGTGATAAATAAGGCCACTCTAACGCAAATGTCAACAAAGTTGGGAATAAAAGAGGAGTTGGTATCATTGGAAGTTAGGCAGCTGGTCACTATTTTGCAGCTGGATATACGATATGACTCTATTGCGAACACCCTTGTTTATCGTCCTTCGAAGCAGGGAGAAGATGTGGCTAGCATACAATTACAGTTGCAAAGGCTCACCAGAGCAGTAAATGCAGATTCACGAAGTGCCGCTTTTGTAAATCAGATAGCCAATCTTTTTCCTAATCGTACCCAACCTACTCATCAATGATAATGAATATATGAATATTGAGAGGCGTTGAATAATATTATGATTATATATGCATACATATGTACAAGAATATAATGAAAATGCTCGGTTGCTGACAATCAATTTTCGCTCCAAACATTCACCACATCTTCATTTACGGCGGTGGTTACCCCATGATCTGCAATGGACTCAATGTCGACAATCTCCTTAGCAGCTTCGGCCGTGAGCACGGTGTAAGTATCCGTTCCAATGGCAACATCATCCTCAATTCTAATCCCCACGTTCCTGAAATGCTTTGGCCACTTTTCATTATCTGGAACATACACACCCGGCTCTACAGTAACCACCTGGTGCTCTTTGAACTTGACGGTTCTAGAGTACCCGGGAACATCATGAACATCCAATCCGAGGTTGTGTCCGATATAATGTGGATAGAGTTTCATCGTCTCCCATTCCTGTATATAGGTAAACCCACAGTTACGCAGTTCTCTGGTCATTAGTCTGACACTCTCCATGTGTAGATCCTGCAAAGACAGGCCAGAGTTCACTGTGCACTTGGTGATACATTTCTTTTCTACATTTAAAACTGCCTGATAGAGATCACGTTGAGGAGCGGTGAACTTGCCATTCACGGGCCACGTTCTGGATATATCTGCCGCATATCCTCCGAAGGAGCCTCCGGCGTCAACAAGCACAAGCTCGCCATCTCTAAACACATCATCGTTTCTGGTGTAGTGAATGCACAGGGCATTCAGACCGCCCGCCACAACAGGAACATAAGCCGACTTGTCGCATCCACCGCTTATGAATTTGTACTCCAAGAAGGCGGCCAGGCTTCTTTCAGTTTTGAATCTCTTTGCGTACGCCTGGTTATATGCTCTACCAGATATACGACCGGCCATTCTCATAACCTTCAGTTCTGCTGGAGACTTGATTGCCCTGAGGCCTTTGGTGAGATCTTTCAGAGATCTCATTGTCTTGTTGGAGTCTCTGATCTGCGTCTCAATGATTGCTCTATTCGCCAGAGTTTTCTGATCTCTCTTGAACATTGAGTTGAAGATAGCTGAAGCTGAGCGCTTCTTCTCTTCAAAGGTATCATAAAATACGGAGTCATTACGCTGGATAACTTTGGATACATAGGCAGAGAGGTTATTGACGGACTCTGACTCATCTGCGTTGAAGATCTCCCGTACTCCCTCAACACCAGTGCGGAATCCTTCCCACTGTTCAGCAGACACGTCCTTGGGAGGCACCACCATGTGAAATATCACACCATCTGGATCATCTGATGGTTTTTCCAGAATGGCAACTGAATTAGGTTCACTCCATCCGGTAAGGTAGAAAAGGTCATTGTCTTGCTGGAATGGGAAGAACACACTACCAGAGGCATATTTCACCTGTTCACCAGCAATGATGGCCGCACTCTTTGCAGGCAGCAGAGCACTAAGTCGCAATCGCCTCTCATAGTATTCCAATGCAGATATACCGTTGGTGAGGTCACCAGGCTGCATATATTGTGGCCTTGTCTCGTATAGGGGTTGTCCAGCAGTGAAAGGTGGCTCGTGTCTTGTTGAATAACATTTCGTATAACTGTGTACATTGCCTGTTTTATTTCTGGAAGGTGAGGCTATTCCACACCACCTCCTCACTGATCCAGCGGTAGAGACCCGAATGTCTCGGACCCGATTCCGTACTACAGCACCTGCAAAGGACATTATGTGCTAACTCTTACAGCTACCCCAATTTACTATGCAAAAGCACTTCTAATTGCCCATGTGGATTGCGGACAGTGCAACTGATATAAATATTTATTCAGAGATCTCATATAGCGGGCGTTTAAGTATTCACCGTATACTGCAATCACCTGAAGACTCACCCAACCGCTGACGGCCATCCATGCAAACCCACCAACAAATCCATCTCCGCATGCCCATCTCCAAGGCACACCCAGCAAGCACTAAAAGCCCTGCAGCTGGGAGGTGATAGATGCTCAATGGGACAGACAGAAAGATGCCTGCATAGTGTATATAGTCTTGGGCGTCTTTACTTGGTGGCAAGGCATCTCCCATACTTTAAGCCTGTCTGTCTATCTGTGCTGGCACGCACACCAGTGCCATAATGTATTGTCTATATTGACAGGAGGCACAGTTAAGCAGAGTAGGTGCGCAGACGTTCGCCTTGGAATAGGAATGCTCCGTTACTGCCAAAGGGCACTCTGCCAAAGGGCCATCTGCCATTGTGTCTTGTGCACCAAAAATTAGCTGAGCACTGCAGTGAGTGGGTAAGTGAGTGAATGAGCGAGTGAGAGCGAGCAGTCGATGATCATATGGACAATGTGAGAAGGGCCCGAAATATAATGGAGTGAATACAATAAAAGCATATTTGGAGCGTTCACTTGTCGGGACCATAGAACATTGCAGGTTATTTATTGGCTATTATTTGTTGCCATTGGGGAATAAGCGTTTTGACATTGCCCAAGCCTGCTTACTCAAAGTAGTTTTGCGTTCTGAGTTCACCATTTAAGCCTACGCTATATAGGTGATAGTTATACATATTGAATAGTGCCTCTCCAGCTGGGTATCTGGACTTCACATAGATCCACACTACTCACCCCTACTGTATCTCAAACATCTCAAAGCATGTCGTCTGTTGTATCGGCTTTTCTCAGGCCGTCCAAGAGCAGACTGCTGGAAGTGCAGAAGCTGTCGTGCCAGATATTCCAAACCACATACAACCCAAGCAACTTGAGAACAGGCTCCAAGATCCTTCGCCAGCCGTTAAAGGGACAGGCAGTGAAAAACTACTACGGCAACCCAGAATTTCCTACATTCAGCAAGATAGCAAAGATGTACAATTTTTCAGAGTTTGATCTGGTGGATGTGGAGGATGACTACAGACTCTCTATCAATGCCTCTAGAAGGAGGAGAGGTAAGGGAGCTCCAAAGAAGAAGAGAGAAAAGTCAACCACAGACAAGAAGAAAAAGAGAAAATGAGCTTGATGATACTTATCCGGGGTTTACTATTAGGGCGTTGCTACGTTGGTGCAAAATTGCCTTTTCGGCTACTCATTCTTGTACATACATAGAAATTGAATGTTAACATGCATATTTATGACTACACATCTTGATGACAACGTTTATCTATGCTAACTGAAACAGTTTTTTATAGTCTGCCGGGGCTATAAACTCACCAGCGAGAATCCTGCCGAAAGAAGGTATATTAGAGGCAGTACTTGATGCTTTTGATTTCTCTTTTGTGCGATGTAGATTTCCCGAGTTGAACTCGGTTATTAGCCGTAGATGAGACTTAAATATCTCCGCAAAGGAAAGCGGTCTAGTCTCCAGAATAAACACCGCTCCCAGACTGCTGACAGCTTTGAAAGTAAGCTTGATCCCCCCCGGGAGTCTTGATTCGTTCTTTAGCTTCAACATCAGAACTATCGGTGGAGAATGGTTCAACAAAATCAACCCCGCTTGCAATAAGGTAATCACCGCTATCACTGTCAACCTCATGGCCACAAAGGTTATATAGAATGCAATAACAGTAGGCAATAAATATGTGAGAATGGTGAACAGGATGATGCCGAAAAGCAGCTGATCAAAATCATAGTTATTAGAGTCCACTCTATTCCTCAGAGTATTGTATTTCTTGCCGTAAAATAGTCTCATAAGAGATTTGAGAATGTTGACCTGCCAGTTGAATACTCTGGTGGACGCAAAGTAGAAGCAATGCAGATGGAAAAAGACTACAGTGACAAGGTCAACCAAAGCAGCAAAGAGAAACGAGAGGCCTCCAAAATAACATATACCTTTCACGATATAGAGCAATGCCGGCAATATCCCAGAGCTCTCTGACATGATATACCCGAGTCCCTGATTCCAAAACCGGATCACCCATATGAAGAGTTCCCCAAAGAAGGAAGCAAGTTCATTATTGAGTTTGAAGCCAGCAGGCGAGTGCATGAGCCATTGGATAAGCTCGGCAAGATCATACACCAGGAATCGCTGATAGAGAGATTTCCGCATGAACTCCTCGATCACAGTACCATAATCAGATATCAATGACGATGCGATGATACCCAAACATACATCATTGGCAATCAGCCAGAGAGTATTATAGTGAATGAGGTATTTCAGAAGAGAGTCACATGGGTCTGCAGCAATATACAACAAAGCATCCGATACGGCTTCAGATTTCCTCTGTTGATGGTCTCCACCCATATCACAAAGATAATCTATAGAATTTCCAGAAAGATAATGCAACTGCGATATTCTGAAATGCAACTGGTGGGCCACAAACGCACAATCCACAAGCCGGCTCTCTCCAGAGAAAGTGCAGGTAAGAAACCCCATAAGTGGCTTACACAGCATCATCACTCCACAAAGTAGCTGTATCAACACAGGAGATATTATACGAGACGCCAGCGCTGATATACCAGAACGGAGTGAGTATAAGCCACTGACACCGCTGGTTGTCAGTTCAGAGTGTGGGTGAGACTCCATGCCATCATCCAATGCAGTGGGTACTATAGAGGATATCTTCGTATGCAGTGCCGATCTCACATCCATGCTGAAATTGATACACCGTATCACCCTTTCCATTTCTGACTGTGTAGGATGATGGTGAGGGTGCTTGTAGTTGAATGTATGACTACTGAGCTTGTAAGGATATTCGTCACCAACGCTTTCCAAGATGGGTGATTCAGGAATTGGGGGTGTCTTTGAGCTGTCTGGATTTACCAACCCATTAGTCGGTGTGGAAGTGGCTGTGAATGCTTGATTTGCAGAGGCGCTCTCCAAGGAAAAGCCTTTAAAGGAGATAGAGGCGATATCTATGGGAGACAGAGAGTAATATTCCATCCTCTGGTAACTCTGTGGAGTGTAGTAAAATAAATTGAATGGCTCCCCTGATAACAGGGATATCTGGTCACTACAATTGATCGCCAGAGCAGAATCATACTGTGAGTCAGATACGTTAACGGTCCCCAGTACACCAATTGTCATCAAACTATCATTTGGGACCTTGAACACAAATATCTCACTCAGAGGTTTATCAGGTGGTGTGTTTCCTCTCGTCTCTTCAATCAAATAGCGCTCTGTATATGCAACGGTGGTGATTACTACAAAGTCATGATCCCCTGAGAGGTGTCCAAATATTAGCCGTTTTTGGCCCCGGAACGAATCGGGTCTGAGATCACATGGCCAATAAACATTCTTCACCAAAGAAGGGCCTGCCATCTATGCTGCTTGAATATATGGGTGGTAGAAGTCTCAGAAGCTTCCCCTTCTGGATCGCAGATTCTCAGTCAATGAGAACCCCGCTGCTTGGCGGGATCTTTTCAATTGGGTGTTTCGCTTCTTCTTATCGTGAAAAAACTCCTCCTTGATGAAGAAAAAGTTCACAGAAGCAAGCAGTATACTAAAGATGAGGGTCAACAGTAGGGAAACTTCAACGAGCCTTGCGGGAACACTTTCTCTGTGCTTGCGTAAGAGATAACTATATATGCTGATAGAATTGTACAGAACCAGAACGACAGCTCCTATAATGAATGGAAACCCTCCAGAGACAATTCCCAGCAAAGGATTTGCTCTGTTTCTTCTCACTCTTTTTCGCTCTCTCATATACCTGATAAGGTAATTTGATGTAGTGCGTTCGAGAGATCAGAAGAAGCACAGTGATCAATGACCCACCCACACACACGACGGGTATGTACTGGATACGATATACTGTGAAAATGAACACACGAGTATACCACTGTGGAACTAAACCTACTGATTTAAACAACGTCTCAGCAATGATCCATATATTAAAGGCCCAAATCGTTACTCACTCGAGCTCACTGGAGACAGCATCAGGTGTCTACTAGCATATGCGATAAGCACGAGGTAGCATGTAGGCAGAAAAGGAAGCCTCTGCTGGGAGGCCATACATACACAGTTATGTGCGCGAAGGTGTGGTTATGTGAGATGTACTTACTGTTCCATTCCCGGCTGCATAGTAATGGCAAAAGACATAATAGAGTATAGAAGGGGAAGAAGGGAGATACTTAAAGGTTAAAGAGATAGAATTGAAGAGTGCTCTATAAGAGCCGTTATTGCTCGAGGATTTGGAATATTCGGCAGTATCTTCCTGTACTAGGCTGGTAAAACGGGTAGTTGTATGAGGTGTGACAAGAGGAGATATAACAGGGTCTGGTGTTCTACTATGTGTATAATTTGTACTGCATTAACATATAATATACCTATTTATGCCATTAACATAGAATGTGTATGTACGCTAAAGAAAGGTGGTTGAGGATCAAGCTCCTTCCGGCATTGGTATTGGCTACCAAGGAGGAGGGTGCTTTACCTACTTGAAGAAAGATGCACAACGTAATTACATTTTCAACTTTTTTTTATATTATAAACAGACTGAGAAAATACACCATAATCAAGAAAAATTTGGGAAAAATTCAGCACATTGATTACCAGTTGCTCTCCTCAGCTGGGGTCTCAGCGGCCCAGTCAGTGGCACCGGTCTGAGCCCAGTCGGTCTCGGTTGGCTCAACAGCCCACTCCTGCTCAGTCTCAGCAACAGCCTCGACGGTCTCACCCTCAGCCTCAGCAGCGGCCTCCTCATTAGCCTGCTCAACCTCTTCAGGGTCTCTGTAGAAGTACAAATCGGGCATGACAGACCATGGTTCAGGACGGGTTGGGAGGGTACCACGAAGACGGAGAACCTCACGGGCGAGCAAGTACCAGATAAGACCGATGGAGTGCTTACCCTTGTTGTTACATGGGATAGCAACATCAACGTACTCGGATGGAGAGTCGGTATCTGTGAGGGCAATAACTGGGATGTTGACGTAAGAAGACTCCTTGATGGCCTGAGCATCGGTTCTTGGGTCAGTGACAATGATCAGTCTTGGCTCCTTGAAAGAACGAGTAATGTAGTTGGTGAAAGAACCTGGAGTGAAACGACCGGCAATGGCGGTGGAGCCAGTGTGGGAAGCGAACTTGAGGACAGCTCTCTGACCGTAGGTTCTGGAAGAGACAGCAACGACATCAGCAGCGTTTGGAATAGCAGCAATGATTCTGGCAGCGAGAACAATCTTCTCCCAGGTCTTACCGACGTTGATGATGTTAACACCGTCTGGTCTGGTCTTGTAAACGTATGGCTCGTTGTGCACCTATAGAAAAAAGAGTTAGTATATATGTACAAGTTATGGAACTAAAAACCAAAGTACAGAGAGAAGATGAGAACAAAGACACTCTCTGGAGATCCGACAAACAAGTCCATACCGCAAGAATGAGTACAGACAGTGGTCAGGGTAAGGAGACACTACAGCTCTCATTCTACCACATCGAATAACAGATTAGAACCTTACACCACAGTCAACAATCTAGTTATCGCAGCAATTTTGGTTTGTTTCGTTTTGGAAGAGCTGCAATCATCGTTACGGTTTCTTTTATGACCTGCCTAAGCTGCCACGTAGAATTTGCTGTTTTCTCATGATCCGTCAACTGAAATATTTTGAAATCTGGAAGAGAGGTTTGCCTTTCGGGGCTTTCCTTCTGATATATTGTAACGTTGATAACTTGATTTTCTAGTGTTGTGTTTGTTGGCAATCCAAACCACCTTCGCGTTCCTATACTCTCTTCATTATTCACTACTTTGGTGAACTTTATCACACATACCTGAACGTTCTTGGAACCCAAGTGGACGTTAGCAGCTAACAACAACTTAGCATCCTCTTCGGTGAGGTCAAATGAAGCTGGCAAAGACATCCTGTTAATAGTCGAGCTGACAGTCTGTTAGTTGTACTTATCTCGAGAACTGTTCCACTCTTTAAGTTAAACCTGAGGGTATTTTTCAACCTTACACCTGCCTCCCTCAGTATGGAAAGCCTACTGCCTCAGCTCCAGTCTCTCTGGCTCACTACCAGGAGAGCACCCCCAAACCTGAAAGAGAGAGCTGCCATCGATGCCGGGCAGGTTGCAAAAAATCACCTGGCCTGTGGACGAGTCAAAAGTCCCAAAACAGAAAACCATCTTGTGGAGCCCTATGGAGTTGCACGTGATGGATTCAGGGCTTATTATCCCTTATTTGGTCGTGGATAGGACGAATCAATGGAATCGGTCAGCCATTTATCTAATCCATCTCATCACCCAAATAGGGAATAATGCCATAGTGTTGCGCTGCTTGCATGCCGTCAACGCATGTTCGATGCCGATAAAAGAGTACTTGGCACTTACTAAGGGTCGGCCTCTAATTTGGGGGAGTTTGATCCGGTATGTCCGTTCAAGTTTTCGTTTTGTACGCTCTATCCATTGATAACATATATAAACACAATCATTGTACTGGATAAACGCTCAAACATCACCAGTAGTTGAAGCAGCAAGCGGCAGTCTCACAGGCAAGGAGGTAGAAGAGGATCAAAGATTGTGCATATCGTTAGAGGTACTGAAAGTACAGTCAGGATTTTCATGATGGATTTAGTAGGAGAATTGTGCACCTCCGTTGTGTTGACTGCACAATCATTGTGGGAATATATCTACAACGATGTCATACCCAAGTTTCCAAACAACGAAAGAGCAGACTCCACTAAGCACCTGCGAAAAATCCTTTCCCTGAAATATGGAAACATTACAATCTTTACCACCTTTGGATTCGTATTGTTCATCCCAATCTGGAGCTACATATACCAAAGGGCTCTGTATCGGTTATTCAGTCGAATCGCGCAGAAAGTTACTGTGGAGAAACTCAAGAACAATGCCCTGGTGCTCAACCTTGGTGTAATTAAGATCATATTGATCTGGTCCTCTTTGGTGTTCGTTCTGTCAACTATGGAGATACATAACGATGTTCTGTTTCTAGCTTCAAGACTGGGTAGAGTTGCCACATATTGTCTTCCATCACTCCTCTTCATTACCTTGAGGCCATCCCCTCTCCCCAATGTGCTCTACTTAACGTTGTTGCCTATACACAAGTGGGTTTCCCGTTTGGTTGTATTGCAGAGCCTTCTCCATACCATATTCTACCTGATATATTTCTACAACAGAAACACCATGTTTAAGGCCTATAAAAGGGACAACTTATATGGAGTTGCCGCTATGCTCGCATTTATAGCCATGTTCGTTACCTCCCTGCCGGCCGTGAGGAGGTCAAGGTACAAGATATTCTTTGTGAATCATTATATTGGCTCTTGGGTAGTTGTAATTACGCTTCAGTTACATGCCAGACCAAGCATTAACACAGTTACATCCATCAACGTGGGTATTCTCTGCTATCAGATTTTCTGGCGATTCACCCACTCTAAAATCACCAACATCGAGGTGGTTGATATATCACCACATCTGCAGCTGGTGACACTTCCTAATGATGCTATCTCTATGAGATCAGGAATGCCAGGATGTCACCTTCGAATAATAAATTACGAAACTGGCCTGAAGGGATTATGGTTGAATCTGATCTCGCCTCTGCAGCACCCATACACCTTATGCACTCTGCCTTCTGACTCAGAGCAGAAGCTAGTGATCAGAAAGTGTGCATTTGATCTTGATCCTTCCAAGAAGTACGTTGTGACCGGATCGTTTCTTCCCGTTTTAAATTTCATTAGACCGAGGAGAGAAGGGAATTCAAGATCTCTTCTTTTCAAGACAGATTGCAAGAGGTGCCTTATCGTTGTGGGTGGCTCAGCTATCAGTTTTGCATTGCCAATCCTAAGAGTATTAAGCTATAATGGTTGTACGGTGAAAATTATGTGGGTCGTTCGTGACATTGAGGACATGAAAGTGCTGGATGAATTTCAAGGCCTATTTGTCAATGATGATTGTATCGACATTTACATCACTGGAAACTATGATTCAGCCGAAGAAATGACTTTCTTGAGTGACATTGATAATCTGAGAAAGAAAAGAAGACAAGAAAATTCCTCAGAGGCAACTGAAATCGACTTCAGCGGTAGTAATCCACCTGGAAATAATGGTCCTTCTAATAAGATCGACATAACTCAACGCAACACAGCTCCCTCTGTAGAAAGTGACGGTTTATTATCTACAGCCAACAACTCAAGCTATGGGTCTCTTGGACGAGTTGCGATCGCCGGTCTAAGTGGCTCAAGTCGTGATAGATCACTTCGTGTCCCCAGTGCTTTGACTCTCAGAAGTCACACAAAATGGGAATCCTCTTTATCTGAAGATGAAGACGAAAGTATCGATGTGGATCTTAGCCGTAACTGCCAACGTCGTAGATCCATATCTGATTTCCGGATACCCTCTTCGTCCTTAGACAGAATCGCAAACGCAGTCCATGATATCCGTGGTAACCCTTCGAGCGACGTGAGTACTGCTGATGGCCATAAGGGCCTACAAGCCGATACCCTCCAGGATGACGGCACAATTGATTCTGGTTTTCGTGCTGATGAAGAGAGTCGTGTTACTAGAACTGATACCATAACATTCAACATGCTGGAGCGGCTGTCGTGTAGTGTTATGTTTGGTCGTCCTGTTTTGGGCCTGGACTACTACAACTGGTGTATCGCATCCAGTTGTATAGGTCCTCTTGTGAACATCGAAAATGGTGAAAGTGTCTGTTGCAGAGAATTAAACGTCGACAACATGGTATCCAAGGGCCCTAGAAGATCCAAAAAAATTAGTAACGACGATGGCACGTTAAAATATAGGAAGTCCAATGGCCAATTGTTGAGTTCTACGAACGATAAATATTACTTAGAGGAACAGTTCAAGAGGATCCGCAAAAGTAGGATTGCCAGAGGAGGAACCGTAGATGACGACGTTTGGGTTATTGGTGCAGGGCCTGTGGGGTTGGTAGACAAGGTGAGATTATGGGCCAGTGATTGCGGTTTTCATTTCCATGCAGAGAGTTTCAGTGTCTAGGCTAGCATACGTTGAACAGAAGTTCAATTTGCCGGGTATCTTTTACAGCATTCCTGTATTTTCACAGGACACCAGTTGTATACATATGGTCTGATCAAAGTTTATCTATTTACGGAGTTTTGTCATTCGCTTCACATTTACACGTGAATACCAAAATTGGTTACATTTTCTGTGCTTTGACCGCGGTGATCGAATGAAAGGAGTTCATCGAATAATATCATCTATATATATAACTTTGTAGGGATATAACTATACTGTGGACATGAGCGGTGTTAAATAGTGCATATACTATTTTGGTCAATGGCCCAAGGTACGCAAAGCGACCAGCCGTGTGCACAATCCTTGGCTCCACAAAGGGACTTCCAATGCGAATGATTGGGATTTTCCACTGATTCAACAGGTGTCTTCTCTTTATTATGTGAGTTAGTCAGGTGACCCATGTTAGGAATTGTGAAAGTTTTCATAATTATCTGCAAAAGGAGGGTATCAGAACAGTTGCATTTTGCTATGGATTGAGATCGATATATATTGCTAGTTATATAGAGGCTGTTCCATACTGGGACTCGCAGGACTCTTTGCTGTTTTATAGGAGGGGATGGCTTCAGGGGATGAAACTCTTCAGAGAAGGAGCTCAATTGCTGGCATGGCGTTGGTACTGGACAGATTTATCCCAAGAGTTCTTCCTGGGAGTCATCTTCAGTTGACAACTACCCAAGACTACAGCTTGATCAGTGACAGTAATGGAGCTGTGAGACCAAACAATGGAGATCATGATCGGATACAAGACGGAAGACTGGGCGACAGACACCTGGAGAACTTTCGGTCAAACTTCACGGGAACTGGAGGCGGCATCGTCCTTGCCGAGGATGCAGGCTCTCAGCCGACTTCCCCGAGTTCGATAGATGCGGAAGAAACATTTACAAATAATCCCAAGAAGAAGATGAGAAAAAGAGAGAGCAGAGAAGATGTCATTGCATATATTCTAGGAATCGATGTGACATCCCGTGTTCTAAAGTTTCCACCTTCTCATGTACCTCGGAGCCTGAGTATACCAATCACTTTTGGGACGGAAACTAACGAGTTCGGAATAACTGTAAATCGTATGCTAGTCCCTTCTCGACGGTGTAATGTCATAACAGAAGTGCCCTTTAAGGTTCTTGATGCACAAGGGCTGAGGAATGATTTCTATAGCAATCTTGTTTCCTGGTCACACAGTACTGGAAGGGTAGCTGTAGGGTTAGAGTGTACAGTTTATCTGTGGTCAGAGAGTTCAGGTACCGTCCCCCTTCTAAGCCCATATAAGGAGCTATTGACTTGTGTGTCATTCTCAAGTGGAAAGTTCCTTGCGGTGGGTACAAAGCTTGGGCGGCTATTGCTTTTCAGCCAAGAAGATAAAATGTTGAAGACGGTTACTGTAATTGAGAGCTCAACAGGAATATGTTGCATCACTTGGCTCCCCGGAGAGGATGGTTTCTTTGCCGGAGATGAAGTAGGAAATGTCTCGTTTTATCGAGTGTCAAATGGCATACCTATGGATGAGAGTGGCTCAGTAGTATATACTCTAGAGGAAGAGACAACTTTCAAATGCCACCAACAACAGATTTGCGGTAACGAAACCTCTTTACATCAGTGAAAGCTATAATATGGTTCTTACTAACTCATAGTCTTTGAAAGGCATTGCTGTTAGTTCTGGTAACCAACAGCTCAGTATTGGAGGTAATGATAACTGTTGTACGATATGGGACATAACCTCTAGAACCAACCCCAAGCTTAAGTTTGTTCTTTCTCACTCTGCAGCTGTCAAGGCTATCACCTACTGTCCATGGGCACATTCCTTGCTGGTAACAGGGGGAGGCTCCAAAGACCGCACCATCCGCTTCTGGCATGCCAACTCAGGTACCCTTCTCCGGTCTTTTAATTCGAAAGCCCAGATCACCTCTCTTATCTGGTGCAGGTGTAAGAGACAACTTGCTGCCACCTTTGGCTTTGGAGATGCCGATAGACCACTGTTGTTGGCCGTCTACTCATATCCTTCGATGCAGACAGTTTTGAGAATAGCAGCTTCTCCCAACATGAGGGTGTTGAGTGCTGTACAATCACCAGATGGAGCCTCTCTTTGTGCAACTATGAACGATCAGTCTGTGAGATTCTATGATATTTGGACTCCGAATTCAAAAGCATTATCTTTTGGCACTGACGCATCAACTCTATATGGGAGTGACTTAATTGGCCTAGAAGAAGGTGGTGATAAAGAACAAGACAGGATCCGATAAAGAGTTTAGTGTTCAGGCAAGCGATAACATGTAAAAACTAATGGGAAAATATGAGTATGTCACTTGTATTGGCAGTCAGTGACAAGTGAACAAAATGCACAGATTTATCAATATATGAAACAGCCTAGAATATGACACAATATAGGACAGGAAATAAAAAAAAACATATGTAAAATACCTAGCCCCAAATCCACCAACTACGAAGGAACACCCTCATATTCGTTCTGAGCCTGACCGTTCAAAAGTTTCTTCCACTTTTTCCTATTTTTTTGTATCGGAACAGAATCGAAATGAAGACAGATGATTGCAACCAGTAATATAAAACCGGAAACAGCAGCCGGAGAAATTATATGAGCAAAAACTTTCCTCGTAATCAGCTTTTGATATGGGCAATGGGCATCCGGACCGCCACTCACCCAACACCCTGGGCTTGCTATAGAGTTCATATCAATCCATACCCCATCCATAGTGTGATCGTCATGGCTTGCATTCATTGCTTCTAACAGTGCATTCTGTTGAACCGCTGACAGTGGAACACCGAATGTACCTTCTGGACATCCGTCATCATATGCTCCAAAATACGTGTAATTCTGCTCCGAAATAATCCAGGTGAAATCATCAACTTTACATGCAATGGGATATCTGTCGTAACAACTCCTGGTATGCCAGCCATCAGGCAGCAAAATAGCACAACTGTAAGCATAGTCATCAGGGACTGGCATTGCAGAAGGTTCTGTGGCTGTCGGCAACGCAGAGGATAATGTCGAGTTTGCAGTATCAATTCCTGGCTCAACAGGCTGTCCCGGCGCCCAAGACCAAAACGAGTTATCGAGGAAGGGGGAAATGTCGGATAACGGCCGAATCTCATGGCTAATAATCGGTGTATAACCACATAGTTTGTAACGATTCATATCGTCAACAGTCATAGGGTCATCCTGTGAGTCAAAGACGAATGAAAAACCCATGCTCTCCCGCTGATACTCCTGTGCTTCTGTTAGCACATGAGGATCACACTCAACATCGCTAGTGTGGGAGAAGGTGATGTTTACATTCAAACCATCCACAAAGAAGACGGCGCTATCTGGTGATAGACTATACAGCTCATCATAAGAGGATGAAGAAACAAGAAACGGCACTACCCGTGAATCCTGATCATAGAGTAAATCATTTAGAGTAGGCCAATCGGAGGTGGAAACGTTCCCAGGTGCCATTCCGGAGGCCAACGAGTATGGGGAAGAGGAGGACGATGCAGAGGACGCTGTGCTTGAGTATGTCACACTACTTGTAGCATTAGGCAACAACAACCAGGAGAGGGAAGCTCTGATAGTCGATGATAATGATCCCCCATCTGGCGTAGCCTCAGTGGTGGCTGAAGTCGTATCAACGGCTGAAACGGAATTCAACACGAACAGCAGATCTAAGATATCCACAGAGAGGTTTGTTTCTGTGTCTGATAAGAAGTCGTTGATAGTGGTAAGCAGAGCGGAAACGGTCAAGTTACGCTGGCATAGGTAGGTATTGTTGTTCCAGTCGATGGATTGCACTGAATAATCTGTAGAGTTGTCATCTAAGAAGGGAGCTGGACAGAGCTGCCACTCATCTTGTCGTTCATCCCAATATACATCAATGACTAATGCCTGTATTCCTACATTGAGAAGATTACGGATATCCGTTAGAGAATCCAGAATGTAACCCTCGTTTTCCCATATGAGCCCACTCAGCCGAGCCCCCAACAGGACGCTCTGGTCTATCGTCACATTTGCAGCAACATCCCGCTGTGATCTAAGGGCTATTGCTCGCTGTGCAGACAACGTTGGCCATTGTGAATCCTGAGAATCTTGTGAATATTGCGAAGCTGAACCAGTTCCCGATGCGTACCCGATCACTAAAAGTAGACTCCATAACAGGAGTGTTATACTGCTCTGGCCTGCGGATGGAATGACAATGGGATACACCGTCAGTTTCATTTTGGCTATATCATGTCATAGGTAATATAAATTATAGTATGGGTTGTCTATCGATGAGATTCAGGTTATCGCTGACTATATGTTAAGGAACTGTCTCGCTTTGAAACATCAAGATCCATTTACGTGTCATATATAAATCATCTCCTATACCTAGGCCGCACTACGTAAATGATGCATCTGCATACTTCAAACACCCCACATAAAGCGCATGTGAAGGGTGCTTATTATGAATTTTGCTGCTGATGCTGCTGATGGTGGTGCGCATGCATTTCTATTATAGAATATACTATTAACAAAAGGCAAAATCCGGCTTCCTTAGGACGGATACATTCAATCACACTTACAACACTACAAGAGAGACGACACCAAGTGAAATGACACATGAATTTACAAATATCTGTGTCAAGAGGGATTCAGCTTGTAGAGTGTCGAATAATCTGGTCCACCTTTGGAGTTAGTTAACTTAAAATATAATTGCTAATCATCCTGGTATGTGTAATATCCATTCGTTATCTACTATATACAAGTCAGTCATTGCAAGATCAAGTCCACGTTTTGCTGTTTTCTTTGGAGAGGCTTCTCTAAAAGGATCCATCACCTCCAACTGTACCAGCTACGGTTGTTCGTCTCCTCGAGCTTCCTTTTTTCTTCTTCTTCCTGTAACCGTTTTCTCTCCTTCTCCTTTTGGAACTCGATCTTTTTTTGTATGTAGAGATCTCTCTGTTCATCAACGAACTCTGTTGTTTGACGGCTCGCTATACAGTTCTTCATCCTCTTGCTCTCTGCACGGCATTTGAACCACACGCCGTACCCAGCCAGCTTACCACACTCAGCGAACTCTATAATCTATTAGCATCGAGCTTGCTCGCAGTGGCAAATGGGCATTTCCAATTTTCAACTCACCTTTAACAGATTCATCACATGATTTCCATGCCGCCTTTCTCCAGTTCTCAAACACCTCCTTCTCCTCCTGTGGAGTCAACATCCACACTGGCAGTCCTTGAACACGATTCCTGTCCATTTTTCTGTTACTGGACTTGTGTATGCTTCAACAAATAATTCCTCTTAATTATTTGTTACACGCCAACACATGAGACATGTATTCAATAGCCAGAAGGCTACAAGTTACTTTGTTCTCAATCTCAGATAATCATGTCATCTCTCTCTCTCTGTCCTCTCCTGGCTGAGATCGTATAGCGCAGGGCCCGCACGTACTCTGGCCTTTGCCCTGGTTTTGTTCATGCACACTTCATAGATATATCCTTCTCTGTGGTAACAGCACCTTGACTTTTCAAAATAGACATGATGTGTACCCTCTGCCTCTGAAACTGTATTCCCGTGTGATTGAGACGTAAATATTATGGAGGAATAGTGCATTTTGGATCAAAGTATTTCATCGTCATGAAGTTAATGTTTGCTCACTTGATATCCCTCTGTAGCCTCCCTTTCCCTGCCCCTCTGTGTACCTCTGCTTCTCATTAATGTAAGGCATCAATGTAAGGTAGGCAGACGTTAGTAGTGTTGTCGCTAATTGAGGGATGCGCCTAGCAATTAAAGGTAAATAAACACAGGACGCGACAATAGCTTCCTAGTGGCTCTTTCTGTCTGTGGCCAGGAGATGTAGAAATATAGTCAATTGTACGCAACGAAGCCTTTTTTGTATTATTAGTATCCTGAAATTAATAGCGATCCAAAATATCAGATCAAACATCAATAATGTTGGAAGAGAACCCAGCGGTGCTGGTGAGATCTACCTTGGAGAACTTCCAGATCGAGGCAGACACATCAACTCTCGATAGAATACGGGATAATTTTGCACTTTTGAAGGAGAAGAGAGAAAGCAGATTAGATGAGCAGAGAGACATTCTGAAAAGTAAGTAATGCTTCGGTAAAGTCGTTGTTATACCACACCATACTGTTGTATTGAGTGACCAAACCTGCAAAACTACCTCCAGCCATTTTCCTGTCTGCTTCATACTAACAGCGTCCTTCCCAACATATAGACTTGTCAAGGCAAACCGAGCTACTAAAGTCTAATATAGAGCAAATGGAATCTTCAGATGAAAGATCCAAAATCAGAGAGAGAATAAATGCTCTAGAAGTAGAGAAGTTTCGCTTGGCCAAGGGATCTACTGAGCTTGAAATACAGGTAAACTTACTCACACAGAACCTCAACAGCATGGAAAAGGCTTATGAGGATGTCAAGAACCAACAAGAGAGTCTAATGGATGAAGAGATGGAGCAGAACTACGACTCTACTGTGCTCAAGCTCAGATTATTCAAGAACATGGGGATCGTGCTTGAAACTGAGGAGAATACGCCTACTAAACTCGTACTATACAACAAGGCTCAGGACATGACCAATGTTTTGCGTGTGGATGAAAAGTACAGTGACTACTTTGTATCGAATTACATCTGGGATAAGTTATAGCGCGCTATCTAGATACTGTCCTTCTTTTTGATACCCTTTGTTTCTGATTTGCTTTTGGTTAATGACACGATTTTCTACACGATTTTCTACTGATACCCTGTTTGAGTTGAAGCTGCTGGTTGCTATTTTGTTTGTTGTATGTCCTTACTCCCGTTATTTCTGCTGTTATTTGTGTATGTATGTAAAGAGTTGACACTTTTGCTGTCTGTTTGTGTTTATATTCTGTACTCCTGCGGCTCAGCTCTACTTTTATTTATTTTTGATGAACTTGCTATTTTCATAGTTTCTATCAAATTTCATTAATATACATGTGAAATCCCCACATTATATGCTATATACACGAGTGGGAGAATGGGGGACGCATATAAGCCCAAGCATCCTGCACCCCCTTGATGCTCAATCCATAAACCACCACAACACAAACTTCCCAACGACCAAACAAACATACATCCCACATTTAAAAGTTTTCAGGGTTGTTTCTCAAAGACAATCTTGTCCATTTAGGCACAAGATGCACACCTTTTCTGTAGTTCTTTGAGGTCTTGTTGAAAATAGTGTACTTGTTCTTTGGCAACATCTCGGCTTCCTTGGGGAACTCAAACATCAACTGGTCTACCAGCTTGGCTGACATATCCTTTGATTTGAGACCCTCGTAAAGGGCCTCGATGTTAGAATCCACCATCTGCATTCTCTTTCTGAGTCTGTACTTCTGGTGCTTGGACATCCTCCACGGTCTCTTCCTATATTAAACATATCGTTAGTACACCGGTATGAAATCCAAGATGAATATACGATCGGAAGAGGTCAAAAAAATAAACACGGTCCAACTTATGAGACAATCATCAGCTTGTGCTTGATAGCCTCCATTATCCATAAAGTTCGCCGAACGAGGAGAAACTTCCACACCGTCATAGCACTACCTACCATAAAAGACCGCCCAAATCTACCAATGTGGCTCTGAATGGACCAAACATTATACAGTACTTATATATTCAAGGATATGGAGACACGCGGAAATATCTTCGGCATGTACAATTGTATAGTTTAGTACCCTTTCTAAAGGTGTAGTTCGGAGGTATTCAGCTCTCACATCCATCATCCATCCTCTTCCTCTCCCATACTGAGCTTGTTCAAGTTTTCAGACGTGTATTGATCGTTTCCC
This sequence comes from Kuraishia ogatae, assembly GCA_003706285.3. Classification (NCBI taxonomy): domain Eukaryota; kingdom Fungi; phylum Ascomycota; class Pichiomycetes; order Pichiales; family Pichiaceae; genus Kuraishia; species Kuraishia ogatae. Next base: position 160,422 of record PPKV03000024.1, on the reverse strand, counting down.
TCTCTGTAGATTACATTGGGTCTTCCTACACATATTGGTGCAGACACTCCGGATCTAAGAAAGAATAGAATGGTGACTATATATATTCAAAAGAGCAAAATATTATGAAGGATGGATAATTGAACATTAATAACAACCTTATATTTTCATCTAATCGGGTATTTTTAGAGTCATGAATGGTGCTAGATCCATAGTGGAAATCCACCCTGTGACAGACCCCTGGCCAGATGTCTGCATCTAGTGGGACCCCCACATACCTAACACAGGAGTAAGGAGGCGAGTAGGCGATACATCTTTCCCAGGCCATTGGCCTCTGCTATCACGTGAACCGTGAGACCCTTCGGTCTGTGTATTTCTTATTTTTATAGACCTGGCTAAACCAAGAGAAGGTGTGGTCTTTACTTCACAGACGGGCAGATCACGGAGAGTGCACGAAAGGTAGCATTCGTTAACGTGCATTTGTGTAGTGTTCCCTGGGAAGACATCCATGTTTTGGGCTAAACTGGCATCTAATAATCTTTGAACTTTCACCAAATATGACGAATGCAGAAATATAAGGGCTGGGATACACTTATCACTTTGTTCTCTTTACACCATCATCTTGTCTTCTGATGTGCTTTCCTGGGATAACTTCTCTTCATCATCATTCGCTTTATACTTATTCTGTATCCTCACTGATTCCTCTTCAAAAACACGGTGGCTTGCCATGAATCTGGAGTGCATACATGTTAGTTTACTTGTATACGCAGAAGCTATTCAATACGCGTCACTACTTACAATGATCCATGCATAATACCAATTCTCTTGATGTGTTCTGATTGAATAGCTGTGATTTTGATCAGATTCTCAAAATCAGCTAGGTTTGCTTGGAGTTGGGCTAACTGAGAGTTCAGATGGCTGAGCTGTCTCTGCTTGAGCGAGGAGGTGTTGTTGAGAGTATACCTTCTGTTGCTCATTGTTGATATTTTCACCAGCTGTATATGTATTTGCGTATGTATAAGTGTATATATGCCTAGTTGACATTTATCATTCCAGTCCGAGGTGAAAACTAATTATGGACAGCCACCAGCTATATAGAGTGTAAAGCGCTCGGCCTGTTCTTATGCGTATACAAAAGGCAATGATATATTTATAATTCAGCGCTCTGTTTACCTTAGTCGCGTATACATATATTAAGCCATCACGCCTGCTAGTGCTACTGCGCACCTTCTACTGCACACCCTCTCGCGGGCTCCAGTCTAGTTTTTCGCTGCATTCCCAAGGAGTGTACCCAAATAAGGCGCTATACCCACTTTATGTCTGGTGCATACACAGATCCATCCTACTTCCATATACAGAAACAACCTACTTCCGTATATAGAGCCACCTTGGATCCGCATATGGAGCCACCGCTGGTACAGTGCATATGGGACCCATCCGGCTTACGCCCATTCACTTGATACGTATTGATCATCTCTGTCCTCCATTTGGAATCCACACTTCGTTTCAATGGCCCAAGTGAGTTTAAACTCGCTCAATGAGCCCAGTAACTTCAGACGCCCCAGTACCTAGGCCAGCTCATTGTCCAGGAAAGAGACCCAAGTGTGCCTACGCAAGTGTGCCTGCCTACCCCAGGTGTGCCTACTCCAAGTGATCCTTAGTTAACCTTTTCAGGGCACAGCTCAACCTGTGCCTTAGCTCACTCTGCAGTGCGCCTGAAGGGCCGGGGGAAAACGGCTCAGAGGCATATGCTGCCTGTCTCGTACAGAGTTGAACCGATGACCCTCTCTGCATCTTTCAACCCAACGGGCCGGCAGAACACACTTCGCTGTCGGCAACCTGATGCCTCTATGGGCAGCATCGGGGTGCGTTTTCACTCTGTCAACGAGCCTATGTGGTACGCACCTCTCCCGTGTTAAGACAGATAGGTGGAAGAACATGGAGGAAAGGACACAGCGGGAGAGATGGTGGGAGATAATTCTGCCGAAGGGATGCATAGGAAGAAACAGGGAAGTTAATCATATGGACCGGTTAACATGACTGACTTGGAAATTTCTTTTAGTCAGTACATCTATATCTTGAGAAAACATATAGGCCATATAGAATATAAACATAAACACAACTACATGTATACAACCACATATACATATATATATATAATTATACCTCATGTGTATCCTGCTGTATAATTGAATTTTGAGCAAAGAGTTTGTGCGTTCTTGCGACGGCCTCTTGATCTTGCGCACTTTTATTTATTCTCACATCTCTACGCGAAAATCCTCAGGACTCACAAAGAGACGCCAGTTGTTGTTCTACAATATTCCTCTGTATATGGAATTTCTACTTTGAGGTGCGGCTGACCCCAGATATAGGCAGAGAGTTCATATAACAGCTCTCCAGGCCACTGTCTAACAACTGCTCATCCACGTATAACTCGTTGGCTCGAGCGTTATGTCTGCAACGGCTGAATGGAACAATTCATCGTCTAACACTTCTGGCACCTCCAGAGATCAGAATAATACCGTGCCAAAAGGGTTGCCGAAAGGATTATCAAATGTCACATCAACATCCACTGCCACTCTGACGCAGAGCATACAGTCACAATCAACATCATCACCCAGTAACACTTCTACAGAAACGCTCAAGGTGAGTCCAGCAACCACAATAAAAATGGAACAATCAGCATCGGACTCTTCCGTGACATCACTCAAGGAAATGGCTTCATCTTTGCCTGTGAACCAGATAAAGCCTCTTGTCGATGTCATAAGAGTGCAGAATCCCCAAGCTCAATCAGCTAAAGCAAGCCCACTGCTTCACTCGCTGTCGTTAAACACCCCTGCACCCTCGTCGGACTCCAGCAGACTACAGCCCTCGAGGACTTTGGCTCCTAAACCAGTGCTGCCCAAGATTGCGCCTGCGCCCATTCTTGCCAAGAAGATAGTACCCAAGGCAACACCACTTCAAAGAGATCTCTCCACACAAACGAATAGAGGCTCTTTTGAGTCAAAAGGAGGAGCTTACGGTAAAGCCGGTGGAAAGCAGCTACAGGGCAAGGTCACTAATGGAGTGAATACGTCCAAACAATGGGTGCTTCCCCCAAGGCCAAAACCGGGACGGAAACCAACAGATGGCCATGCCTCTCATGTTAAAGATGCACAGGGAAACATCACCCACAAAGCGACAGGTGCTGACATCAGCAAGGGAAAGAAATTTTCGAAATCCATAAACGGGGTAGGTGGGAGTATAAAGAGAAACATTCATGTCGACCCACCAGTTCTCAATGGGGCAACTCCTGGTGGGATTGCTTCTCTATCCACTTCGGCTACCAGCATGGCTAGTCCCGTGCCAAAGGGTGGAGCAGTTACGTCTGGGAGCACTGTAACCGATCTCATACCAACTGCTTCAGCGCAAACTGAGATTGTTGGTATTGAGTCTGTTCACTCCAACCTCAATATCAAAACAGAGAATAGCCATGTACTCAAAGAGCAACTTCAGAATGCCACAAAGGAAAACGATACTCTCAGAAAGATTCTTAGTAGGTTGCAAAAGGAGATCGAAACTCTCAAAATAATAAAGCTCGAATCTGAGGAGGAGAATATGGTAAATCAGACAGACTCAGTAGCGGCCAAGGTGCAGTCAATCAACGACTTTTCATACAGGGCGGCGGCCATACTGAACGAGTCAGGTACATCAACCATTGACCCGGGGAAAATCAGCTATACGCTCAACTCTAAAAGACTCAAAAGGTTAGCTCCAGAAAGCCAAAACCTAAATAGAGCAGCAACTGTTCCAACGCTAACAGACCATTTCAAGCAGAGCCTTTCGGACATAATGCTGCATGATGATGTTCTGATGACCAGCTCATTTGGGTTGGATTCGATGCCTCCAGCTGATAATCCGGGCACCCACATGTTAGAGCAACTTGGACCATTGGATGTGAATAATACCGGCAGCCGGCTGATTTCCGACACGAAGAACGACCTCAGACAGCAGTATTCTTCCTCCTCTTTGCCTTTATCCCCGAGACGGGCCACTATGGGGATATCCCCAGTAGCGACACATCTTCGCGGCAGAAGTGACGAAAAGCCCTTGGCATACACACAGACAAGTTCAACTTCCGCAGCAAGTGTTTTGGCAAGGATAAAGAACTTTGAACCTTGTGGATTTTGTTCGAATGGCACGCCGTGTGTCTGTTATGAAGCATCTATTGAATGGAATGGTTCTGGCGCTGATACATCCCTCTTGAGGAAATCCTCCATTAATGATAAACCTCGGATCAAGATAGAATCCGAGGAACTGGAGATGCCCGCTCTATTTGATAGTGGCCCATCTGCTGGTCTTGTGGAACCACCGTTCGATGAATTTGATGTTTCTTTCTTTTTGAAGAAGGATGATGGTGATGAAGATATGACTATATAGCTTATTTGCTGTATATGTACACCACTGTTCTTACAGTGTGTTTGAGCACTCTTGCAAGATTTATCAGATATAGATTTTATCAAAAGCAGAGGCAAAAGTTATATCTGCTACAGTTCTAATTCTAGTTTGATGTCTTTTGTCTAATGCTCTTTTTATAGCTGGCGAGGGTTTATGTGACATCTATGATTCCATTCAACTTCGAGTTCAGCAGGCATTGATATCCTAACTCAGAACTCAGACCACACACACTCACACGAATTTACGAAATATATACATACATTTAATTTTATTTCTGCTTTCATTATTCTTGTATCAGCAGGTAGATGTACCAATCAATTGGTCGGCCGACCATGCACACCATATTCCAGAATCTATATAGCTATGTTAGACTATTGTTATACGGTGTGACACAAAGTTATTGTTATCACCCACACTTCCCAGGACCATAATCTACAAAAATGTTGAACAATTCATTTGTAGCATTTCATTGTATTGTATTACCGTATAAATTCACAAAAACATCCACCTAGAAAATGATCATCTAGAAAAATGTCCAGAAGGTACCGGCAACGGCGGAGAGACCAAGCACAATGTATCCGGTCCTGTAAACACCTGGAATGGTGAGCTGCTTACCAAAATCCCACACAATATGTCTGAGACCATTGAAAAGGTGGAAAGCAAATGGGTAAGAAGCAATGCTCTTGAACAGTACCTTCACAGCCACGGGGAGGGCAGCAACAACGCTGACGAGAGCGGCGGAGTCAAATGGGACACCGAGTAGAGATGTGGCAGCGTACGAACAGGTAATAGCATAGAAACCAAATGCAAGGCCAACACCCGTGATACGGTGAAGACCAGACAAGTACCAAGTGAGCTGTGGGGCGTAGATGGCGAGATGTGGAGAGGTTGGTCTGTTTCTACGCTGTGCTACCAAGATGGCATCCTCCTCGCTGGTAGTCGTCTTGACAGTGGAAACTGATCTCAGCTGAGAAGTGAGGATCTGAGCTCCATTGAGACGGCTGAATTGACGTGGGAAGGAGGCTAGAGTGAATTGAGTTAGTCGAGCTGGCTTTCGGGAAAGCATCAGCAACATCAGGGTACAGCCGAATACAACAGTCAGTGGTGTAATGACAACCCACACCCCGCTTGTGGTGGAATGTGCAGCAACTACACGCCGGCAGACTGCCACAACCTATACATACCTTTGAAGAGACCATTTCCAAGACGTTGTGAAAGCATTGTTATACGTATATGGATGATAATGATATGTGCCGGTGGAATATATTGAAACGATGACGGTGCCAACAACTGTTGAATGAAGACGTTGACAAAACTACCGATTCACCGATTAATACAAATGGAGATAGAAATATATATTTACCTATACCTATATTTGTATATATATATATATGTATGTGCATATGAACCCGAGTGATAGCGTTTGGTATACAACTCAACCAACCTCTTTGTTCTCATCTCGCTCCCTTCCCAAGATGCCTGCCTTCTCATGCTTCCCTCTTCTCCTGCGGCCCAGTAATCCTCGTGTGGAGCACATACTAAGTAGTACTCTGAAGCATCCATAGGGCCGGTCTTCAACCGCGTGACGAGTCTTACTGGCCAATAGCCACAGCAGAATTTGTAACTCTGCGTTGGGGGGCCCGGGTCTGAGCATACTCATCCGTAAGGTCGTGCAGACGCTGAGCAACGACAGCTGTAAGGGAGATGGGCTGGCTCTCGGAATAGGAGAAAAGATGAATCCTCGCAGCAGTAAAGAACCCGTATGGAAGCAAGGCAAACAAACTACTTAGGAGCATTGAAACTCGGAATAGGTGTGGAGGACAATCGACAGAAGGGATATGCAGTTTTCCACATTCAGTGGCATCTGTTTGATGCGACACCGGCCTGAACGGTTTTCTGGGTGGGCCATTTTTCTTTTGGAGTAAATATTTGACCTTCCCAAAGGATAGCCCTACTCCTTGTATGTATGATCTGGTTGTTGTAGTTGTAGTTGTAGTTGTAGTTAGGTACTCCAATCTGAAGCACTTGTACACTTCCCCGAGTGCCGCGTCATTATTCTTATCGATCGCTACATCCACTGTCAATGTATAAGCTACGGCAACAGAACGGTCATATAACAGAAATTAGTTAATTTTCATAAGAACACAATCCCCAGTTATCTAGAATGAGGGAACCAAAAACACCCAAAAATTTAAAAACAGCAAAACTCGTTTAACACCAGAAAGAGTAGACTCTGAACCACCATGGTCTGGAAGCAATATAAGCCTTCTCTTCGGCAATCTCCTGCTTGAGCAATTCAAGATCAACTTCTCTTCTTCCAGTGTCGACATCAATGTCCTTGGCGCTGATCCAAAGAACCCAGTCCTTCTTCCAGATCTTGTGGAAAGCGTAGAAAACAATAAGCACTGGAACGGTAAGGTAAGCCTGGAAGAAGTCAGAAGCGTTAGGTGCGACACCAAGTGGGAAAAGTGCAACCCAGAACTGAGCAATGAGAATGAGAATGTTAAGAATAACACCAAACCAGGAACCAATGGTACCACACTGGGAAGTGAATGAAAGCTCGTCGGTACCACGTCCCCTGACAGCAAGCGCTCTTCTGAATCTGATGTGACACCAACAGATAGAACCCCATGTGAACAGAGAGGAAAGACCAGAAAGAGCAAGCATCCAGTCAAAGACAGTGCCCTCCTGAGGAGAAGCGGCAAGGAAACAGAGGAGACCAAAGATCAAGGAAATGATGACACCAACGAGTGGTCTACCAGATCTGTCAATGTAACCGAAGATCTTTGGAGCGAAACCCTGCTCAGCGAGAGAAGCAAGGGTTCTGGAAGAGCCGAAGACAGAAGAGTTTCCGACAGAGAGAACGGCAATCATAATGACAACGTTCATCACAGATGGAAGACCCTTGATACCACCATTCTCAATGGCAATGACGAATGGGGAAGCAGTAGCAGACACAGAGGAAGCACCAATAAGTCTTGGGTCGGTGTAAGGAACAAGAAGACCAACAAGAGTAAGGGAAATAATGTAAAAGAGAGTGATTCTCCAGAAGACTTGCTTGGTAGCCTTTGGCAAAGTCTTTCTAGGGTTGGCGGTCTCTGCTGCGGCAAGACCACAGAGCTCAGTACCACCAAAGGAGAAAGCAGCTGTGACGAAGACAGTACAAACACCCTTGAAGCCAGCAGCAAAAGCACCCGGCTTGTGCCAGTACAGACCACCAAGGTAACCACCATGTGGACCACCACCACAAGTAAGAACGACACCAAGAATGATGAAACCAACAACAGCGAGAACCTTGCAAATGGAGAAAATGAACTCAGCCTCACCGTAACCCTTCACACCGAAGAAGTTGATACCAGTGATAAGAACAAAGAAGATAGAGACCCAAGCGACTGGGTTAACTTTGTTGTTCCAATACTGAATAGTAATGGAGGCAGCAACCAACTCAAGAGGCATAACAATGAGCCACTGCATGGCGTAGTTCCACGCCATAGTGAAACCCCACGATGGAGAGATAAATCTGGTATTGTAGGTAACGAAGGCACCAGACACAGGGAAAGCAACGGCAAGTTCACCAAGAGCCTGGACGGTACAGTAAATCATAATACCGACCAAGATCCAACCGATGAGCAGAGCAGCGGGACCGCCGGTGTTCAATGCACCACCAGAACCAACAAACAGACCAGTACCGATAGCACCACCGATGGCAATCATCTGCAAGTGACGGTTCTTAAGTCTTCTGGCAAGAGGAGATCTAGCAGTGGCAAGAGCTGCTCTCTCAACATCAGAGAGAGATGGGTCGAACTCCTCCATCTTCATAGGCTTGAAGGAGTCCTTGAAACCCTGCCATCCAGTGGCCTGGGGTTCTTCAACGGAGACTGTGCCAACCTCGGCAACAGGGGAGGAACTTTCATAATAGTCCTTGGACTCTATGTCACCTTTTACGTTGGACATCGTGTATATATTAATGTATTTGAGAATCCTAAGTTTTGGGAGGCTACGTACAATATGCAATAGGGGGATTCGACGTATTTATACATAACCTAGAAGGATTTCAACTCGCTAGGGCAGACTCACCACATCCCTTGAACTTTACTTCGTCTCCGCGTAATCATCCAATCTTGCGACAATAGCTGAGAGCAGCTCAAGTGTCAGTCTGATTAGCAAAAGAAACGCCATAAGAAGTAAAGTTGATTCAGAGACTGATAACGTTGATACGGCGTGCTTCATGCAGACGCAAGGACATGGGGCATCACCTACAGCACCCGGCTTGCATAGGAATTCCCAGAGTAATGAGTGGTGCACAGTATGAACGATGACGGCATTTCAGCAGTCCTCTGCCTGGAAGACCTATCAGTGGAGCGTGCCCTTTCCAATACATCTGTTTAAGGAGGGGGTATTACTGCATAGGAGGCAGCTATTGGTAGCCGCTACACCTTTATGGGTTATCTACACCTCTCATATGTGAAGTTTTGCCTCGGAACCTGGAAGGCATAATTCTGATAGGCATTATGCTAGATTGCCTGGAAGGCTGCAGGCTGGGCGATAATCGCTGTAAGGCATTTGAGAGAGAATCTGAGATTACCCAACGTTTACAAGTGAGCGTGCTGCCTATACCGGTGAATTGTGGGGCATCCATCCATCCATTTTGTCAGGCGGGACGCTGGAGGTTGCGTCCAGGTTTAGTAGCCCATTGGGAGCGGCTGTTCTTAACTCCAACTCTGAAAGCGAGTTCCAACCGCAATAACTAAGCCCCCCTCAAGTGGCTTATTTTCCATCCGAAATTGTTATGGAGTTGGGATGTAAATATTGTAAACGGAGTCAAGCAGCAGCAGAATATATCCCGCGAATATGTGTATAGATACACAGACGAGATGTAGTCTGTGTACGGGTTTTGAAGCTACTTATGAAATGAAACCCCTTACAGTTAACCGACCAACTTAATAACACCCAGACAGCCGAAAAAAGAAACTCTAAATCCTGATTGATGGTTGAAGGTGTGTCTTTCGCCGAGATAGTTGCGATTGGCCGAATGGAGAAGCTACTTCCAGCTCTCGATATATGGAAGCTATCAGTCATACAAGGAGAACGGCTCTAGCATTGGGGCAACGGATAAAAATACGGAGTCTCTCACCATCTAGGCTTGAATAATTGTAACAGCAAATGGTCTGTTTAACCATCAGACAGTGAGGCAAGCACTACTGATCAAGCCTGGAATTCCTCTTGCAAACTAGGCGTGCTTAATCAATGCACTGAAGTTGCAGAATCTTTCTTGGCACTTCTTATTTCCAAGTGGCACTCGAGTTTGACATGACAGGAGGAGGGAAGGAGCGTCTCTTGATTGATATCTTGAATATTTGTATGTGCGACTTTTCGTTAATTACACTGAACACACACTTGACTATGTAACACCTCGCCGTTAAATTCCCTCAGAGTGATCGATAGGCTCACACCTACAACGACTGATTCCTCCGGCGTAATCTCTCCAGCTCGCCACTATCATTCCTCTCCGAATGCCCTTGCAACTGTCCAGGGTCTTAGCATGTACCAGATGCATGCGGTAGAAGGTGCATTGCCAAAAAAGAATTGATTTCAAGCAACGGTGGCTGTATAACCCCCTATAAACCGGAGGGGTCCGTTAACGTCACGTGAACTGTGCTGTTTGCAGGGCCTTCCAGTTTGAACAGAGTGTGAGTGAGCTCTCAAGCGGGGAGTGAACCGCCTAGTGGGTGGCTTGTGCTTGGGCTAAAGAAACCACAGAATGCACTAGCTAGTAGCCCTAGCCGAACTCACTACTTGTACATTCAGGTACTGCGTAGCAGGCCCACTACTACTAGAAAAAGAAATGGAGGCAACTTAACTTTAACACCCTACAGTATTAGAGAGCGCAGGCATTTGTTTCTTTTTCAAATATCGGTATTGTTTTTTCGTTTATTTGATAAAAGACGCCTGTTAAACATCATGTTTCTGCAAGTTTCCTCAATTTCCGCGGTTCATCCTGTGATTCATTGTGTATGCGTTGCCTCTCATATGATACTCACTGGGTATTTGGCGTAGCATGTAACAACTTGTGCGTCGAGGAAGATGTACCGTCGCCTTCTATGTGGGATAGAAGGCCTTGGGGCACTGTCACGCTTGCCCGCTTGGGATAGCGCAAGGCATTACCAAGCCATGCAGAATATGCCGCACTGCGATAGTGAGTGCGTTTACCTGTAGGATCTCAGCACGGGACTGATAGCGAAGAGAACGGTTGGAGCTGATCGCGTTGGAACCAAGAAAACCCTACGGTTTGGAAGACATTGTGGCCTAAAAACAACATGAACAGTGCAGAAACATGTAGGTAGGTGGCTCAGTATACCGTGAATCATATTTGTTCCTGTACCGGTGCGATAGCTTAGATTAGGTAGTGTCGACGCTTCTAGCACCTTCATTGACGGCTTCTATCACATGTATACTTACATATATCTCGGTTATCGGTCCACTTGCTATCTGATCTGTGTGCGTTGTTATTCAATCGTCGGTGGCTCCCCGTCGCTTACGATTCAATGCCGTACAAGTTGAACGAAGCATCTCTGTGGCAAGTGCTCCCTGACTCCCCCCGCAATTGGTCTTCTCCTAATCCCTCGTTTTATCCAAAAGTAAAGAACATCTGATCCTGCAACCGGGCCACCCCGCGGTTAGACTTTGATGTCCCCAGTCGCTTTAGGGATCTCGGCAAAGGCTAACAAGGCGGGTTCCCATTATATTGTGGCGTCTCAAGGCATTTGGTACATGGCTTTCTGTAGTCTCGATGTAGGTCCCAACACGCTAAAGCAGCCGCACCGCTTCGGTTGGTAACTTTGTGTAGCTCCGTATGGCTTCAACCCACTACTAATATCCACAGCGCCATTCTTCGGGGCTGCTTGGTATGCGGCGTTGTATCTGCTAGTCGGAAAAGGTAACGAGATGCCTACGCATATACGAGAGAACTGGTAAGGCATTCTTAACGCTACCCCGTAAATCATACGTTCCCCGCAAGTATGCAATGGACAGGGTCCATCATGTTACTTTCTATAGTTACATAATGGTTGCAGGTTGATATCAACCATTAAATTTAGATGGCGTTATATACATGAGTGATATATGGTCTCTTGGTCAAAAGTTATACACCGTCATATTGGAGCCAGTGACCAAAAGGAGTATCAGACGAACCTTCTCGCGTGTCATTTCAATGCGGCTTCAGAATCAACCTTGTAGTCCCCACTGCCTCCATCTGCAACCAGGATTCCTTGCTCCTTCAGCCTTTCGAACATGTCTTGAGGGACCCAGCCCTTTGTGGCAGCAAAGGGAGTGCTGGCAATTTGCTCTTGATACTTCTGAATCTCTTCAGCGTGTTTGTCGAGTTCTTCAGCGGTGAACTCTATAGGAAACTTTTCGGTGCCCACTAGACCATGCTGGTAGTAGCTCTCCCAGAACTGTTGTAGGTTTACCAGGGCACTCTCAACATAAAGGTAGTCTTTGTCTGACTTGCTGTCCACTTCAGAGGCATAAGGTGCCTTGATGAGTTTGACTGCCGGCGAAATTGCAGCCAGCAAATCCTTGCGCCTCTCGTTGAGCGAGAACTCCCACAAAAACTGGTTTCTTGTTCTGTTGTACATGAATGCAAACTGCTGCTTCTCCATCTCCTCCATCTCGTTGAAGCCCTCAACTTCATTCTCAAGGTCATAGATCTTAGGGCCCTCGTAAGCAATGAACTGAGGGTACGACTGTAGGGCAAAGGGCTTAATTGATGTGGCCTCAAAGTCCACAACGTATGGCTTGTCTCCATCCACCATGATGACATTCATGGGATCTAAATCTGGATTGAAAAGGCGAGGCTTGAATAATTCAACGGCATTTGGCAGAACCTCTGCCTTAGTATTGAATAGGAACGGGGCGATCTTCTCCAACTTTGCGTATACACCAATCGCTCTTTCAAGCTGTTCTATATCCTCAACCTTGTTGGCAGAATCGGCATTGACAAGTCCCAATCTAGTTTTAAGGGCTTCCTGTTCAACAGCAGCAATGGAAGAAACAAGCTCGAGGGGATGCTCACTACCCCATGGGCCCAAATTGCTACCATACTGCGAAGGTTTCATGGTAGATTTACCCTTGTAGTAAGCCCTCTCAGTGGTTGGCCCAATTCTCCAACGATTCAGGAACTCGGCGTTAGTCTCTCCTTCATATGGTTCACCAGCCTGTTGGAGTTTGGCATCAACATCATCAAAAAGGTAGAGGGATCCGAACTGCTTGAACTCAGTTTCCAACAATTGTTTCTGGATATCAGCGATAGGATCGATAACTTTTTTTAACTCATCTCTGAAATTCTCAACCCCATCTGAAATGAGTGGGTTCCACTCCTTCATAAGCAACTCACCCTCCAAGTACTCCATCAGCATGAAAGGAGACTTGAGCGGGTTAGAATAGTCGGCACCGTATGCATACACCTTTGGTACATTCATGCCCAGCTTCTCTTTGCAAAAGTCCAAAGTGGCCACCTCACTCTGAACTCTCTTTGAAATGGCAAACTCGGAATCCAAGCTGTATGGAATTCTCAACACAAACGATTTTCCGGTGTTGGTCTCTATCTTGTAGATTCTGTGGTGTTTTCCCTCATGAATACTCATCATCTGCTTGATGATCAAAGTCTTACCATCTTCTAGTGATCCAAGAGCGGATTCATCAATGTTTCCGGGCAAAATTCCAATGCTCAGCTTGGAGTCCACGTATGGAGTGATCGCGTTCTTCCCACTGTTGGAGAGCTCATAGAGAGCGGTAAGCATTTCAGTGGTTCCCTCAATGGAGAACTGGGTGAACCTCTTGGCCTTCTCAGCAACATCGTTCTTGAGCCATGATCCCCAAGTATAACTGTAGAAAGCATTTCTCTGTGGATCATTTTCATCGTTGAGTTTGGTGAATACCTCCTCTGGACTTGTCGATGCTGCTGTACTGTTGAACCTCCCAACGGTACGGCTCACTACAGTGGAAGCTACCGCACGGGGTGTGTATGCGGTGGCCTGTCTTGAAAATGTAGCCCTGGACAGCTGGAACGCAGAATTCGATAATCTTAGCATATTGTGATTTTGAGTGGAGTTCTGTTTGTTAGAGTTTTAGTGGCTAAGCCAATACAATTGTCTTCTTTATGCTCATCTCCTTCTCTTTGACAGTCAACTCTAAACAGGTAATTTTTCAGCCGATGATGCGGCTTTTCTGCACACACCAACAACTGGCAGAAGGTGCCCATTATAGGCATTTGTAGGGGGAAAGCTCATTGATATATAGTTATGCAATACATCATTTGTATCGATAAAGATTACCTTTTTCAATTATATGGAAATCATGAAACAAATAAATTGAATTAAAGAAACAATGAAAGTCAAAAATCGTTAGATCATCAATTCGCAAGGTTGCAGATTGGCTATGGCGATTGCGATACTTTGGCAAGGTACCAAGCGGTGTCCGCTAACACCATCCAGCCACCCCTTTAAGGTGGTGATAGGGAAAAAGACTCTACATCATCCTTGGTGGTTCACAGGTAATAAAGCAAGACGATGTTATCCGAGATTTGGATGGGCATATAGTCAGGTCAAGCCAGGCTGACCGCTGGTATCAAGATGGTTCTGCTTTTCCTTTAACGAATCTTCCAATTGCTCGCTGGAATAACCTTCAGACTCACCTGCTATCTCACCCATTACAGATCCGGCCTGGTTCTGGTCAACATCAGCAGGGGTACCATCGACTTGCACTAGTGGGCCAACTGCAGGCTGTCCTTCAATAACGCCCCTTTGTTCTTTCTGTACTGTGCCTGTTTTCAGCAAGTGTATCTTTTCTTTCAACGAAACAGGGGGGCCAGTAGGTACATTTGGTACATAACCGATCCGATCGTTATGGCCATTCGATAAACTCAAATCTGTAGCGTCCCCGTCATCAGCGTGGGATATACCACCCGTTGAGTCGTTGGATTCAACACTCAAGAAATCTCCATCTGTGAATCTGCTCCCACTCTCACCGGAAAGAAGAGATCCGTCTATATTTCTCTCGTTCTGATAGTCCATGGGACTGGGAACAATTCTTGGATTGAGATGATCCCCTGCAGTGCCATCTCTCATTACGGATAGAAGGTTATATTGGTAGTTCGACAGAGTAGTCCTATGCACTTTTTTCCCTTCTATTCCGTCTTTTGTGGCTGTTGTTGAAAGTATCGAGTTGCTGGAAACGGGCCTGGAGGTTGAGAGAGATACGTTACTCCAATCATTCTGATAGTCTGCCTCAGACGATGCAATAGACGCACCAGTGGAGGAGGGAGAAGCATTAATGAGAGATGGTGTTAGGCGGTAATTGGTGTTGGCATTACTGTTCACAAACACTGCCTTAGCTATGGGTGCAGCAATCTCATTGTTGTATTTATGTGCCCCCGAGTTGTCATCTCTTCCGTCCATTGCTCTTAATTTCTAGAGTAAAGAGAGGAGAGAGAAGTCAAAATAATTGCGAGCAAGTCTCACGTAAGGACGAGCGCAGCAAGAACGGGGAAACATAAAATATATCAAATTTAATTATTATCAATCGATATAGCGCGACTAAATATGTTTTTGTATTATATCATTTATATGAAGATGGAAAACATCTCTTCTCGCGCATTCCAGCCTTGCCAGATTAATAGGGTGATGGCTGTCTCTTGCTGTCTGTATGCAGGTTTCCCCAGCTTCACGAGCGCAGATGCAGTCTGCGCGTTTCTGGCACATATACGACAGTATGGCAGCCAAACTCAATGAGAGAGGGTCTTGAGCTCTTCGCGGTTGAAATCAGATCACCCAATTAGAATGCTATTGCGCAGATCTCAGATATATGAACAATGTTGTATGTATATTAGAAAAAAGAAGGTTTCCGGTTCGGCACACCTTATTGTGCTTGACCACTAGTACTTCACTCTTCTTTACACAGTGCTTTCCTTTTCTGAGGATTGGCGTCGTCGCGAGTGTTACACGGCACCCGTCTTGAAAGCAAGAGGAGATTCACGAGGCGTGGTGGCTACCAACTCATCGCGTGATGTGCAGTTATTGGTACTACTGGAGCATAGAAATTGAACTGTAGGTGTAAATTTCAGTTCACATTTTTCATCGTTCAAATATATAATGCGGTATTATTGTGATATTATGACGTGGTATTATAATATGATTTTATAATATGATTTTATAATATGGTATTGTCAATACTCTGTGTCAGTCAGTCCTTCCAGATCATGCGTCAGCAGGCATGCCTGACTACACGATATAAATTGAAAGCCTAATATAATATACAAGATAACAAAGCAAAACGAAGGTGCATAACTAATTTGAGTGCGTTGATGAAAAAATATTAAGAGGTCATTGGTATACAGTAATATAGTATCTATAACTCTAATACAAGTGGGAATGTCTTACATCTAAAAATCGTCTATATGTTACCTCTGATAGCAACCTGCAAGGCATTCTTGATATCAGCAATCAAGTCCTCACCGTCCTCGATACCACAACTCAATCTGATGAGGTCATCGTAGATACCGTTAGCCTCTCTCTCCTCAACACTGATACCAGCATGGGTCATGATGGATGGGACCTCAAGAAGAGACTCAATACCACCAAGAGACTCGGCAAGGGTGAAAAGCTTGGTGTTGGAGGTGAACTTAACAGCAGCCTCCTTACCGCCCTTGATTCTGAAAGAAATCATACCACCACCAAGGGAGTGCTTGTGTTGCTTGAGGAAGATGGAGTGGTGTGGGTGACCAGGAAGGGCTGGGTAGTTGACCTTGATCACATCCTCAGAACTCTCCAAGAACTGGGCTATGAGAAGAGCGTTCTGGGAAGCCTGTCTGACTCTGAGGTGGAGGGTCTTGAGACCACGGTGAGCCAGCCAAGAGTCAAAAGGAGACGGAATGGCACCAGTGGCATTCTGGAAGAAGCGGAGGCTGGCATGCAACTCCTCGTCGTTCGTGGCAGCAACACCCATGACAACATCGGAGTGACCATTGAGGTACTTGGTCACACTGTGCATCACGATGTCAGCACCGTGGTCAAGTGGAGTCTGGATGTATGGGGAAAGGAAAGTGTTGTCGACAACAAGGGAGATCTTCTGGGTAGTGTTGCCTGACGACACCTTGTATGCCTCAATGATAGACTTGATCTTGGAGATATCGGTCAAGGTAAGAGTTGGGTTGGATGGAGACTCAATCCAGACGAGCTTGGTCTTTGGGGTCAACAGAGTTGGAAGCTCAGCCTCAAGGTTTCCAGAGAAGGAGATTGAAATGCCACTGTTGTTTGCCACCTTGGTGAAGTATCTGTGGGTACCTCCGTACACGTCACTGACAGACACAACGTGGTCTCCAACCTGAAGGGTATGGAGGATCACTGAGATAGCAGCACTACCGGAGGAGAAGGCAAGGGCGTACTTGGCATTCTCAAGGCTTGCAACAGCCTGCTCAAAACCATCTCTGTTTGGGTTATCTGATCTCGAGTACTCGTACTTGCCAACTGGCTGGGCTGGAGCATGCTGGGCAAAAGTGGTGGAGAGAGATATAGCTGGGATAACAGCACCGGTGTGGGCATCATGCGATGCACCGGCGTGGACAGCTCTAGTAC
This sequence comes from Kuraishia ogatae, assembly GCA_003706285.3. Lineage (NCBI taxonomy): Eukaryota > Fungi > Ascomycota > Pichiomycetes > Pichiales > Pichiaceae > Kuraishia > Kuraishia ogatae. Next base: position 143,374 of record PPKV03000024.1, on the reverse strand, counting down.
CGAAACCAGACATATTTGTGGAGTTATGATTATGTTATTATATGAGATTGACCCACCAACTCCGGCTGTTCACAAACGTGGAAAGATATAGTTAAATATATATACGCTATACCGACATGCTCTCGGATTTCTAATGCGCCTCTGCAGGAAAAAAATCGCATCTTTTTCCACGCAGGCCGATGCCCTTACAAAGGTTATATTCTAAGCAGGCAAAAGGAAACGCAGCTAAGGATGCAGACTGAGGCAACGGCCACCCACTACCAGAAGGGTAGCAGTATGTGACGACCAGAGAGAATGAATCACGGCGAACGTTTTTTTTAGATACGAAGCGATTACTAACGAGAAAAAGAAACCATATTCTGGTGCTACTATAATGAGAAAATATTGGGCCGATATGTTCCAATGGGTGAAATGAACCAAGCATATTCTGATTGGACCCCTACACTATTCCAGTATATCAGCTCACTTGCTGGAGTAGACTAAGTTGCCCACTCATAGGTGGTGTGCTATGATGTGATCAGTAGCGTACCCGTTTCAGCCTCACTTGACGTCTTTCTGCATCCGCCTAGTGGGAAGGCTTCAGGCAGTATAGTGTTGAACGCCTCTCTGTCAATGATGGAGGGACGTTTCCTGTCAGAGAAGAGGAGAGAAGAGGCGTGCCGCGCCATCTCAGTCCTGCGTTACGTCAGCGCTATGGGAAAAGTTTAATAAGCCGGGCACGCAGCGTGAGTCCTTTGTGAGTAGGCTCTTTGCGAGTAGGCCCCTTGTAAGTGGGCCCCTTGTAAGTAGGCCCATCACTCGGCACGGGGCTGCCTGTACACAGAGTCTTAAAAGTATGTGATGCCCTACAGCTGGTGTCACATATAAACTACACATATGGTTATAAAGATACTATCAATATTATGATGCATTGAAGAAATAATATTGGTCGATTTTCGATATGAAGAGCGTCTTATCGACCTGGCAATTCGTTGCAATGAAAGGGGTTGGAACTTCTCCATAGCCATCAGTGAGTATTTAAGAAGAGCTGAGTGTAGGTGGGTCAAAATGTGGGGCGCTTCCTATCGTACGCAACTGCAAGCAGTGCAGCACCTGTGTGGTTTGTGAAGACAAAAAAAAGGCTAAAGAAAGGCACAGATTCCAAAATCGTTGCCACTACACCAAATCCTATATAGTCACCATTTCTTTCCCCAACAAGATACTTGACTTGCCGTGGTTTGAACTTTTTGAGCTGGTAGTATCTCTTGTGCATACCAGCGCCTTTTGCAGATGCTCCTAGCAAAGATGATACAGCTGGACCCAGAATTGGTGTAAAATTTAACACATAAGCAACAATTAGGTTTATATAGGTATTGGGATTGATAGCAATCCAAGGCATTTTCAACACCAATTCGTTAATTCTTATTGAAAGAGGTTTCCTGGCAATCCTGCGTACTTTGCCGCTAGAGACTGTACTTGCTATGCCTTCCATCGACAGAACTGTGTCCATTAACTGGTTCAGTGTTGTGGGCAATAAATGGTTGTATTCAATCCATTCCGATATTACTGTGCATTCGTGGAGGACGATCATTAACGCGCCGAGAAATCCAATAGGCCCGGTACACACCACTGAGACCAACGCATGTGTGGGGTAGAGGCATGCAAAGCCTATCAACAAGACAACCAAACGAATCCATAAAATGGGGATGACACTGTTGAGGAGATATGGCCATAGTGTTGGATGTTGACAGAAAAAGGCAATTCCCTAAGGCACGGTGAGCAGAGTTAGAATGCGCATGCGACTGGAAAACCTCTATATCTCTATTTGACTTACGTAGAAGGGATACATAAACGATCCGGATAGAACTATGCCAGCTGCTGTAACGTAAGGCTTCAGCACCTCATATTGAATCCTCAGGTATAAAGCAGTTGCAAGCCTTTCATATGGAAGAGGAGCATCAGGCAAAGGTAATGTAGTGGACATGAGAGATGATGATCTTACAGATTCACTTGGTTTTATGCTCTTCTTACGTTATTATATACATATAATGTATATCCTCATATAAAGCGATTCACTGCTGTTCTCTTGTGGCTCCCCTAGACTTTCCTGAAAGAGACGGTCTTGTTTGCCTTGTTAGCCTTGTTAGTCTTGTTTGTGGGCCTGGCCTAGGCACTAGCGCTTAAGCTCTTAGTAACTAGTACAAATGCTTACATTGAAGGGCCCGTGGGAAATACCCAAGAGGGGCATTCTGCAAGAGAGAATCGCTTATAGTGGGGATTGCACTAGCGTGTGGGCTGCGACTTGCCGGGTTTATCTCTACAATTGATAGTAAGTAAAACAAAAAAAGCATCCGCCCCATATTGTAGCAAACGATAATCATCGATTAATGTACAGATAGAGTAATCTCATTACTATCTTTTGACTTTATTCTTTATATTTTTATTGATGAACCCCAGACAACCCACTTAATCGAAGAGACCGAATCCCATGTCGTCGTCGGACTCCTCCTTCTCCTCAGCCACCTCCTCAGCAGCAGCCTCCTCGGTGGCAGCAGCGGCACCGGCAGAAGCACCAGCGGCAGCTGGAGCACCAGTTGGGACGGCAGAGAGCTTCTCGTTACCCTCAGCAATAAGCTCCTCAACAGACTTGTCAGCGAGCTCGGAGATCAGCTTGTCGAGCTTCTCAGAGTCAACCTCAATGCCAACAGACTCCAGCACCTTCTGGACATCAGCGGCAGCTGGAGAGGTGTTACCAGCGGACACAAGCAACAAGTAAGCAGCAAGGTATTTCACTATGAGAGGTAAATGTTAGTATTTCATCGTCATTTGTCGATTAACACGCATGGTGTATATCACAAGAGTTGCATTTGATATAGCTCTGGATTTGTTTAAAGAGTCCATCTCGGGGCGGTGGACACAACCCCTATGCAGTGTGGAAATCTGGTCAAAGGAGCCTTTAGTATTAACCTAACATATCCATTCCTCAAATTTCCGACTGATTTACCCTTGTGGCCTTGTTTTGACCTGATTGGTCTCTCGATATTGCTGTTGATAATCCTCTAAACCACTCACGAGTTCTTCGAGTCTGTGAGCATTGAACGAACCGCAAAGCATACGAAAATTAACCCTTCATTTATACCAATGTCATCATTTTTATATACATACTTTTGCGAGTATAATTATTTGTTGTTAACCTTCCCTTCTTATCTTTGCACCTACTGATCAATTTCACCTAGTCGATTTCTATGCATTCACCAGACCCGAAGGCTTTGCTCACCTACAGTGTAGGTGAAACTTTGTGGCAAGTACACTACTAGTTCATCCTACTTGCACACGCACCAAGTGTCTCTCCCCTTGCCGAGTAATCTGTACATCAATATGCGTATTTCCTAAAAGAGAAATGCAGTCACAAACTGCATTCCCTTTTTTTCAGATGCCCTTGGATTCCACATCTCTTAGAGAGCAGGTGTTAGTAGTGCTCCCACCAAGGAAAATCTTAGTGCAGGGCCTCACCCAGTCCTGACTCTCACTCTCTCTTACTCTCTGATGCTCAGCAACAGGTCTGGAGGGTATGCAGTATTTGATAGTTATTGAAATTGAGTAATAATAACAGGAAGTTTCTTAACAACCAGAACACAGCTATACGGAAATATGTCTGAAGGTATGTAACTAGTATGATTAGAAGAGCCTAGATATGTTTGAATGATATATTGTCAGAGAGACGCCAACAGAAATGAACATGACAACGATGGTGAAGAATGAAGAGACCGAGACTAGAATAGTGTCCAGCAAGTTTACATACAGGTATTGTATATGAAAACAAAGCCAGCAGTATTATTTTCAACAAAACGCTAAAGCCAAACACTACAAGAGCTGTGATATTCCATGTAACTCATGTCATTATATCTACAATGGCGAGTGAGTGATTATGGATCGCATTAGCAGGACCCCTGATAAGGAAAGGATTGTGCTCTATGCGGATAGAGGGCGAAGTGTAGACAATAGAGGGAAGACAATAATGACACTTTGACAAGTCTCAAAGGCGCACATATAATAAGGAATTCTGGGTGGCTCACTGCAATAGTCTAAAACATTTCTAACTCGTGTTGGAGCAGACTAAAATATTTTTAACAATTACTAACGTTTTTTTATCTATAGTCAGTGATTTGAAGAAGAAGAGAGTTTTCAAGACCTTCTCCTACAGAGGTATTGACCTCAAGGACCTCCTTGAGCTCGACACCGAGGAGTTCGCCAAGCTCGCACATGCCAGAGTGAGAAGAAGATTCTCCAGAGGCGTTGGAAGCAAGCCACAGCGTTTCATCAACAAGCTCAGAGCTGCCAAGCTTGCTGCTGGTCCAAACGAGAAGCCAGCTGCTGTCAAGACCCACCTTAGAAACATGGTTGTTGTTCCAGAGATGATCGGTTCCGTTGTTGGTGTTTACAACGGTAAGGTCTTCAACCAGGTTGAGATTAGAGCTGAGATGGTTGGCCACTACCTCGGTGAGTTCTCTATCTCCTACACCCCAGTTAGACACGGTAGACCAGCTGTCGGTGGTAAGGCTAACTCTCTTTTCATGCCATTGAGATAAGCTGTATTTTGTTTGACTTGTATATTTTATAGCTAGCAAAGAAAATGCAACACGTGTTTTAGTAATGTTTTGGATTTTGCAATAGCGTAGTATGTTTGCTTCTGTAGTGGTGCAATTGATGGAGAGCTGTTGCTACCTAGGCTTACCTACTGTCTTAATTTATATCGTTGACTATCAAAAATACCCTCGATTAATACTTATAAATCTATAATAAATGAGAAGGGGGATGGCATATTATGGCAGTAAGCCCATCTGTGCCAGATCGCTACTAATTTCTTCAGGCCTCGCTGGCTTGAGCTCGTTCAGAGCAGATGGGAAACCTTCAAATGCTTGCAGGCCATTCAGCAAACCAATCTCGCTCAGTAATCCGTTACGCTGCTTCACCAGCTCTCTAACCACTCCAGCAGAATCAGCCTCGTGTTTTTGGGACAGACGAGGATTGAATTGATAATAGTCTGGGATATCCAACACCACATTATCGAGATTCCTCCTCTCCTTATTGATTTCATACCACTTGGATGTTGTGTCTTGGATGGAACGGAGCTTGAGGTCTTGGCAGTTTTTAATAAACTGCTGGTGGGCTTGGTAACGCATTGCTCGTGTCTGGATGTCTATGCACTGTAACTGATACTTCTGTCTATTGACGAGATGATTCAGCCTCTTATCGTAGTTTGTGTTGATTCTGTTCAGTATATCCACAAACTCAGGGTGTGAGCCGTTGAGGCAGAGTTCTAACTCAAAGTTCAGCTTAGATAGTTGGTTATGAAATATCAGATCCTTCAACTCTGCAAACTCCACTTCTATATTTGTGAGATCCTCAAGAGCCTCTTGCCGCATAGACTCCTTCTCCATTTCTGTTTTTGCTTTTGCCTCCTCATCAACTCCGGCAATAGGCGTTTGAAGGGCGGCTTCCTGTGCCTCAATCTCCTCCTGGTGGGATACTTCGCCATCTCCAGTACCCACGTCTGTTTTTACGTGGTTGGTGTCGTCTTCTTCCTCTGCAGTCTCTTCCACTTCCTTCTTCACTATGCTTGTTTGTGCTTGCCGTTGCGGCAGCTGTTGTTTGGAGTGTGCTTTTGGTGTTGGTTGTTTTTTGGCGAGCTTCTTTTTAGGCGGCTGTTCCTCATCCTCGTCTTCTTCTGCCGCATCCTTTCCTGCATCGTCTTCATCCTCCTCGTCGTTTTCACCCTCCTCTTCCTCATGACTATCACGTATATCAGTCACAGAGGCATGCCGGCGCGCGGAATCCGAAGGGATGATGGACAACCTCCTCCGCTTGAGCTCCGACTTGGCTGCAGCGGCCGCGGCAGCAGCAATAGCAGCTTGTTTTGCGTCCTCTTCGTCGTCTTCAGCCTCTTCACTGGTGGCAATGACACCTTGTTCTGTCTTCACAGTTTCCCCATCTTCTTCCTCTTCCTCTTCCTCTTCCTCTTCCACTTCATCCTCTTCGATTCCCGATGGGTCATCAAGACCAGAGGAAGACGGTTGCTGTGGTTTATCTAGTAAAGTGGTCTCAACATCCTCTTCGGATGTTCCATTGTGGGTATCTTCTGGCATATTGTGGATATCACTGAGATCATCCAGAAGTTCCATGCGATCAGTTTCTGCGTCTGAGCTGCCAACGTCGCTCAGCTCTGAGCTCAATGCAGATATACTGAGCCTTTTATCTGCTGAATTTCCTTCCTCGGCCTTAGTTGGAGACGAGGTTGGCAACTCGCTGAGCGGAGATGTAGGATTTATATCTAGAGGAAAATAGTTAGTGTGTGCTCATGACCTGTAGGAGATTTGTAGCCAGTCTCCAAAAAAGATATCCACGATTCTGTTTATTATCCTGTATTAAACACTTCATAGTGAGCCAAAACGGCTGTTACACAAACACAGCTTGTATACAGCGTTCGATCAACCACTAGTGCACAATCTATTCGCTCCAATTAATGTAGGATTCCAAACAATCAAAGATCTTTTCACGTCCTGGAAACAGCACATGCTATGGATAAAGAGAATCAGGACTTACTAGTTTGGTTCTTGCCGTTGTTCCCCGTCTGACCAATATCAGACGTGGTCATAGCTTGGCTGTAATGCAAATACGAGCAATCACACAAATAGATAGATGTATAAAGATGTAAGAATAAATACGTGACTGAGGGAATGCACGAATCGCATAGCACTCAGGCAAGAGAATAGAAACCTCAGAAAACAATAACAATGTTAGTTATCCTAGCGATGCTTCAGCTGAACAACAAAGAGACAATACCCGTTAGCGCTGTTGAGAGAGACACGAGAACACAAACAATTAAATAAAAAAGACAACAGATAACAGTACAAATCACACAACACAGGTGACACTTTTTATTTGGAAACTCTAGAGTTTCATGAATGGAAGTTGATCTCGATAACGACAAAAAAAACAGGGGAATAATAACAAGTGTGGACACTTTCGTATGTGCCTGCCTCTCTTCCTCTCTTCTTCTCTCTCTAATTCTGCCTGCCTGTCTGGCGCTGTCTGTCCCTTAGAAGTGGCAGACCCGCATATAGTAGGGGCCCGTCTCCTATCGTCTCATATATAATGCACGAGTCAGTATGGTAAATTGATAGGTGGGTGGGGGGCTTCTGGCATCATCACTCAGGCATCATCACCCCCAATGCGGATGTGCGCTTCCTTGGTGGGAGATGAGCCTTATGCTATCCATAATGATGGAAGAGGAAGGATGAGATGAGATATGGAGAGAGGGTAACGGTGCTTTAGGCAGCATATGCATGTAGGTTGAATATTATTTTTCTAATTTTTTTTGGTGACAATTTCTGTTAGGCAGATTGATTTGGAGGGGATTTCAAGTTAGATCAGGACTTAGTTGTTGACACCGGTGCGATCTAGGACGAATATATCACTGAGGCACCTTTTTTGAGGCCCATATATCTCTCTATATGTCCATGTCTATATATATATATCTATATCAATTGTGAACATACCGTAACATAGCGCATACATATAGCTAACCACCGGCTTAAACAACGTACATACACACACCTATATATATCTATACACAATGGGTAAGAGAGCTAGCAAAAAGGAAGTGAAAGCCTCGGCCGAGGAGGAGCATGTAGCTTCTGTCGAGAACAGGGTGCTTTCCTCCTTGTTTGGTACCACCAACAACAGTGTTGATTCAACTATAGAAAACCTATTCAAGAATTCCTCAGGTCCGATTGACAAAGATTTGCTTTTGGCAAGAAAGGACAGAACTGTGCTTCCTATAAGCGCAAAGCAATTGGAAGACATCAGGAATGAATCTTCTTCCGCAGAGGAGGATGAGGAAGCTTCTGACGTTGCACCAGTTCCTACCAAGAAGCAGAGAAAGGAAAAAGAGGAGAACTTTGATCTGGAGGCTAGATACATGTCCAAGTTATTACAGGAGGAGGAGAAGTTGTCCAGGAAGGAAACCAAGGAAAACTCCAACAGTCAAGAAACACCTTCTGAAGGACAGGAAAATGGTAACGAAGCTGACTCCGACCAGGAGGAAGGAGACTCTGATGACGAGGAGGCTGAACAGGCGGCCAAGCCAAACAGAACCACAGCTGCCAAAAGTGTTGATTTAAAGCCAGAAGAGCTTGAGAAGGCAGAACGTACTGTCTTCATTGGTAACGTTCCATCTGATGTTGCATCTTCTAAATCATCGCAGAAGGCATTTAAGAGATTCTTTGCAGAGATTGGTGAAATTCAGTCCATAAGGTTCAGATCCATTTCGTTTGGTGAAAACCTCCCCAGGAAAGTTGCATTTATTAACAAAAAGTTTCATGACTCAAAAGATACTTTGAATGCTTATGTTGTGTATAAGAACAAAGCTGACTCTCTCAAGGCTGCAAAGTTGAATGGAAAGGTTTATTTGGACCATCACTTGCGTGTGGACCATCTCACTCATCCACTCAAGCAAGACAACAAGAGATGTATTTTCATCGGTAACCTTGACTTTGAAGAAGTGGAGGAAAGCTTATGGAAGTACTTTTGTGAGAAAATGGGCCAAGAGGAGGTTGAGAACGTGAGAATCATCAGGGATTCAAAAACAAACTTTGGCAAAGGCTTTGCAATTATTCAATTCAAAGACTTTGTGAGTGTTACCAAAGCATTGATGCTTAACGACAAAGAATTGACAACTAGCAGTAAGCCCAGAAAGATCAGAATACAGAGAGCAAAGAACATGGCCAAGGTTGAAGGTGGCAGAGATGTTGCCACCGGCAAGAAGAACAGACACAACAAGCAGTTTGCCCTACTCAGTGAAAAGGAGAAGACCGCCATCGGTAGAGGTAAGAAGTTCCTCAACAAGAGTGACAAAAACTCTATCGGCAGAGTTGTTATTGAGGGTGAGAGATCCCACAAAGGTGATAGAGTTAAGGGTATCAAAAATGGAGTTGGCAAGGTGAAGAAGCCAAGAACCAAAAAGCCAAGAATAAGACAGAGAACACAGGACTACAAGAAGAATCTTGCTAACAACAATTGATTGGTGGAGGGAAGAATTTAGGTGTCAGAACTTAATAAATGTGCATGACAACTGTTAAAAATGGTAATTTAAAATAATATTCAAACTCCAGGGAGATGGCCAACTATACGCTTGTCCAAATACATATACTCAACGCAGCCAGAGAAAGGGTATCTATGCAGTGGGCTATACACGTACCGAGAAAAGATCCATAAAATCAAAAGGCGGATAATACTATTTATAGTATAGGCCATTGTAGGCCATTGCAGAGTAGGCCCATTGCAGAGTATATTTGTTTCCTGTCCATGCTCAATAAGATTGCTTCTCTACCCCTTCTCATATTAGGTATACAGTCGCACAAAGAAGGTTTTTGTATACAAGCGCTGTAGACATACACATTCAGAAGGTTTTTATATAGAAGCACTGAAAAAACACATACAACAGATCTGTATAAACAAGCACTGTGGATATACACATATTGCACTAAGTGCAGGGGCTATGCTAATTTGTTATTATAATCTATTATTGTGATACACCCCACACTCCTACACATCTCAGTAGGAATAGTACGCGCCCAAGCAAAACCCACCTAAAAGCAAAGTGTATGCTTACTGCCATGGCGCCGTTCATAGCTGGATTTGGTGATTCCACCGCGCTGGTTATCGGCATGCGTGAGACATTAATTATGTACGGCCGCGATGGCCATAATATGTATGGGGTTGCATTGGGGAGCCGTTTGCCGTAGTGTGCCTGGAAGGTTAACAGAGATAGGTTATTATGTATGTGCATAGCGGCTTAGATAAAGGCGCGGGGATTGTGTGAGGTGACTCGATAAGGTGCGTAAGAGATGAAAGGGGGGGTGGCAGGGAGGCAGGGAGGCAGGGAGGCAACCCTTGAATGGGAATATATATATATATAGCAATGGTTTCCAGCTTAGCTGATAGCTCCTGATTATATTTCCTGATTTTAACTTTGGTTTCAGCTTTTTTGTGTATTTTGATACTCAATTGACTGCCGATCCTCTTATCCACTGATCCCCCCTATCCGCTGATTATCTCCCCCTTTTAACTGATACGTTACCATGGGCTCTAACACATCCAAGCCCTCTTTCGTCCCTGCGGCAAAGAACGCAGAAGTCTCCAGTCAACAGGAACTGGTTGATCGTTTGCAAGCCCTCCTTGTTAAAGCCCAGGATGAGACTGTTTCTGCCAAGAGCATGAACGAGAAGCGTTCCTCATCCACCTTAGCTGAGGACAATCCAATTGCCGTATCCAACCTCCTTCAGTGGGAATCTGATCTCCTCTCCGATCCAAAGAACAAGTTGGCTCTCAATTGCTTTACTGGAAATGATATCACCAACATCATTGCCAACAACAAAAACACAAAGCTCCACAATCTCGATCTGTTCAATCACCTTGTGAAGAATGGCGGAAACCCAATAACCAACCAAAAGTCCAGTGGTAGATGCTGGATCTTTGCAAGTACTAATGTGTTCAAGCACGCTCTTGAAACAAAGTATAACATTGAGAAATTCGAGTTCTCCCAAAACTATCTCTTTTTCTACGACAAATTAGAGAAGTGCAACTTCTACCTGGACTTGATTCTACAATCATACGAGGAGGACATTGACTCCAGGTTCATCCAGTTCCTCCTGCAGGCACCTATCAGTGATGGCGGACAGTGGGATATGATCGTGAACCTTGTGGAGAAGTATGGACTGGTTCCTCACGATCTTTTCCCAGACAGCTTCAGTGCAACCAGCTCCTCTCGTCTCAACTACATCGTTGCTAACAAACTTAGAGAGTATGCTCTTGTCCTCAGAAAGCTAAAGGGCAACACTGTTTCTGAAGATGAAAAGAGTGGCGCTTCAACTCAAGCAAGTATTCTTGCTGTGAAGGAGAATATGGTGAAGGAGCTCTATAACATTATGGCTCTCACCCTTGGCGTTCCCCCTAAACCCGATAGCCCAATCACCTGGGAGTACTTTGACAACAATGGTGTATTCCATTCCGTCCCCACCACTCCTCTTGGATTCTACAAGGATCTCCTTGGCTTCAATGCTGCTGATTACTTCTGTCTCATTCACGATCCCAGAAATGACTACAACAAGTTGTACACTGTGGACAAACTCAACAACGTGCTTGGTGGTAAGCCCGTTGAGTATGTCAATGCCGAGATCGGTGTTCTTAAACAGGTACTTATCAAGATGATCAAGAATAACGAACCAGCATTCTTTGGATCTGACGTTGGTAAGTTTGAGGACACACCACTGGGTCTCATGGATGTGGATAGTTGGGACTACGAGTTGGGCTTCAACACCAGCTTAAACCTGGATAAGAGACAGAGACTCATAACCGGCTCTTCTATGCTTACCCATGCTATGGTGATCACAGGTGTTCACATCGTTGATGGTAAGCCAGTAAGGTGGAAGGTTGAGAACTCTTGGGGAACAGATGTTGGCCACAAAGGTTTCTTTGTTATGACAGATGCTTGGTTTGACCAGTATGTGTTCCAGATTGTTACCAGCGCCAGGTACGCACCCGCTAAGCTTGTGGATGTCTGGAAGAGCAAGCAGTACAATGTTCTCCCTTACTATGACCCCTTGGGTGCCCTTGCTTGAGTGCTAAATATATACGTTGATGATACCGAGTCACATTCGGAAGCTGTTGCTGCAAGTCAGGAGGCTAGTTTTCAATACACCAATTGTCCTTACAAATGTTGGCTAGAGTGGGTCGCATTGTTATAAATACATGATGTTCAGAATAACATTCTATTCTCTAGTAGTGTACATATCCAGTGCAGCGATGGTGCTGTGCAATCTCTCCCCTAATATGTGTATACACTGTCAACGCATCCAAACCCTGCTGCAACACCACCCTCGTCACTTGAACTAATCTTACTTCTCAATAAATAACTAGCATTTTCATTGGATAAAAGTTCTCCCGTCTTTTCATTGAACAACAGTGCACCGAACACACCCAACTCACTGATGATGCTCTGGTTATACACCACACCATCGCGTAGGATCTTGTTGGCGTGATTGGGAGGTCTGATCAGCTCCATGAGGACATATCCAGCCCACTCCTTCTCTGGTAATGACTTCAAAAATGGAACGATGTTCTCTTTGTATATGTTGTTTCCTCCTCCTTCCCTTTGAGGTTTCAGCACATATTGCGATGGGTTGCTGAACGCTAGCTCCTTGGCAATCTTGCCTTGAGGCGTATCGTCCAAGGGGTATATCTTTACAAATGTATCCAAGAGGTTGCTAATCTCAGTTTCTGGAAGATCAGTGAGGATCCTTTCTAGTTGAGACTTGTCGGTCAAGATCTGCTGGATTTTCTTAGCGCCACTCAACTGGGTGAGCAGAGAAGGGCATTTGATAGCGGTGGCGGTCTCAAGGCTAAGTCTGGTCTTCCACGTCTTTGGAGAGGTGTAATCGTTGGGCGAGTAGCCAGAACGGTAATATACTAATGCCACCTCATCTCCAGTTGCAGATAGGTAGAGTTTCCTCGAGTTTGGATCGATGTGTGTGTTGGCAGGCACCTCCTCTAAAGTAAGCCTCCTGCTCTTAATCCCATACTGCTCAAGCAATTCGTACTCAAGCAATCGCTGATCAAAAACATTCCTCTCTCTGTTCTGGACAACCACCAACACTACGGTATTAGAAGACGAAGTTGACTTATTATAATAGTTGGCAGCGTCGGCCAAACCTTTGGCCAGCAATTTGAAAGACTCAGCGGCCGGGAACTCAGACTCGGCATCGTAGTAGGCTTTTGAGCCAGAGGCATCATAAGCACCTTTTGCATTGAGGTACTTGTGAAGCCTACCAACCTTCGAAGCCAATCCTCCAAAAGAAACAGATACCGTGTTGAATTCAACCTGCTTGAGCAGGCCATCGGTGTCGTTGGTGGTATCAAGCATGTAATCCGATCTGAACAACCCCAGCGAGACTGGTTGTGGAATCCCCTGTGCAGAAGCCTGTTTGTAAGTCTCCCATAGTTTTCCGGTGAAATCCTTATCGTACTGGCACAAGTCGTCTAGGACAGTAGCCAACCACTCAAAGTCGTGTACAGCGTTGGCATACAATTTGTGGAATGTCTTTTGTACGGCGAGAGCCTTTTCAAATTGGGCCTTTGGAAACGGCGTAGGGAATAGCGTTACAGGCGCACCGTTTGCACTATGCAACTGGTATCCTACCGGGTACATTGTGAGGCCGTTTCCCAAACACCACTGGTTGATATCTTCGACCAACGCCTGCTCTCTCTCGACAGAGAGCTGTGGGAATTGCTTGGGTGACATCGTGGATGTGAAATATGATACAGCGTGGGAATGTTGCAGGTCTCACCTTAGGTGTTACAAGATGAAATATATATGCTTAGCATTGAGTCGGCCTTCGAGTAAACGTGCCCAACTTTTCATCTCACACTCATCACCCATGGGGACTTCCTCCGGTGTCATCACCCATAGAGACTTTTCGGCCTGCCTCTCTGCCTCTCTGCCTCTATTGCGCATACACATTAGTAATTTCCCCCTGCAAGCACCTAACCCCCCATGCGTGCACACTATGGAGATATTCAATGTGCTCCTCCCAATACAGTAGATATATCCGCAGGCGCTTGGGTGTGGAGAAAAAGATAGCGGCAGAGTCGAGATGTATCATAACTTTGAATAAGTTGAGAACACAGGTTGAGAAAATTGAGAGTATATTGAAAATAATTTAGGAATATATATGAGAGAATCAGGCACCTGTACGAAACTGGAGTTGTAGCCGGCAAATATAGATGCATGTATATATTATACTCAAGTCTTTCTCGTCAAGAAGCCTGTTGATCATTGTGTATATCCTACAATTCATCAGCAATGGCTTTTCTTAGTCCCATTGGGTTCCCAAAAACCTCATGCCTCATTCTTAATAGGTATTCGTGATATTTACCGTTGTGTTGGTCATCGCCATCATCTGTAATCGCCTCGTCGCCTCTCTTTTGTCGCTGGTACTGCTCCTTCCTCTTCTCTGCCTCGTTGACCAGCCAGTTGAGGAACCTAGAGTCGACAGAAACACTCTTCTTGTCATGTTTCTTCATATCAACAAGAATCCCAAAAAGCGCACGGAAATCATCCTCATGCATTTGGCTTCTATTGTTCATTAATCTCTCCTGAACAAGAGAAGCGTACCTTGACTCCTCAGAGATATCTCCCATATCCCCATAGTTAGGTGCTGTCTCTATGCCTCGCTTTTCAAAATGTGATCCTCCGAGATCTTCAAAGATCTGTAGAATCCTCATTTTGGACTCTGGACCGGCTTTTCTGAAAAAAATTAACAGCTTGGACTCTCCGTCCAGACGTTTAAAGATCTCAACACCCGGTTCAGACTGCAACAACGCTCCCACCACTCCCAATAGACGCTTCTGTAGTGTATAGTTGGTTTCGAATTCCAACTGGTACAAGACAGATCTGAAAAGAGTCAAACCTCCTTTCGTAACAGAATGTCCCAGAATATTTGATAACCCATTTGGGTTATTTCTCAGAGAAGATGCAATGACTCTTAGCGCTCTCTCTTTTATTTCGAACAAATCTGCGACGCTATAGCTGAAGGGCGGGGAGAGCAGCAGAGACGCAACCGCCCTCTCTCCAACGCTACTGTCAACACCTGCGAGTGATAATAGTCCAGCCATATCTGCTGAAACTCTGGTTCCGAAATCAATATCATGGGAATACTCCTCCAATGTGTCCAAGAACTGTAACAAGTCCTCCTTCGTCGCGGCCGCGGTAGGTGGGGAAGAAGCTGCCTCTGCAGTAAAACGTCTCACCGCGTCAAACGAATACCCAAACTGAGCTTTCTCTTCTGGTGAAGCGTTGGGATTTGGCTTCGAATATTCATGATGGACTATTGGTAGAGGAACGCTGTCATCTTCCTCAACTATTTCTAAATCCATTGTATTGCCCTTATCTAACTGGACAGTGGCCTCAGCGACTCGCTCCAGATCGTCAGAGTTGTCCAATATTTTTGCCTCCTGTAATAGAGTGTCGATATTCAATCTCACATGCAATCCACCGGGTAATTGCTGGCCTTCTCGCACTACTTGCCACTGACTAGAAGGCTCAAAGATTTTGGGATAACAATCTTCGGGATTGGAATTGGGGCAGATGAACTGTTCCTTCACGGGGTAAGTGGCGACTGTAGGAGAAAGGGTTGATAGAGCAACGAGCAGCGCTACCAAGGATCCTATGAAACGCATTTATCAAGAAAAAAAATATTTCCAAAGATAATTCGGTAGATTTCTTTCTCGTTTTTGAAGCTCTTGTATAACAAACTACTGACGAATATTCGCATAATACGGATATTTCTATATCCCAAAAAGGCTACGTCAACTCATCTCATCTCATCTCATCTCAGTCTCCTTACGCTCCCTATGCTACGCTTCGCTCTTTACGCTTCGCTTGCATGCAAGGGCGCCGCAATATGTAAGCCACGCGTAAGGAAATGGTCAGACCATAAACTTGGCGTGGTGCTTTCTGTATAGATTCATTTTTTACTATGTGAGAGTTAGTCGGCGTAATAAATCGTTCATCCGTATGTTATATGCTATGATAGTTATTCCCCTCTTGAGTGGTGTCAAAAGCCTCCAAACCCTTGACTTTGACCAAAAATGTCTAAACCTCCAAACGGTAGAACAATATCCCTTAGGGCAATATCCAAATCCGATAGTAACTCCTTTCCCAAATCTCCATCATCTGGTCCACCTAAACCATTTACCTCTCTCTGGGATACGCCGCCCCACAAATCATCAACATGTTGATTGACAATGTGGTTGAGCCAAGCGGTATCCACATCTTTGAATGGCATAGGCGCTGCTGCCTCTTCTCCGCTGATCTGCTTAGGAGAGGTGCCCATTTCACTACCTGAGTTGTATTCCTCACTCCCTGTGAATTGGTCCTCTGAGAGGTTGGGTTGCTTAATGTAGTCCATCAGATGTTGAGCGATGTCATACGGAGCTGATTGCACATTAGAGGTCTCTTGGTTGACAACGGGGAAAATATCGGGATTGATAATCTCGTCTAACTGCTTGAGGCTATCCACGGAGAGGAAATAAAATAGGTTGCTTTGGGGAGCGGGTAGCCCAGGGTGGAGTGGCTCTTTCATGGGATGCACAAAGATATCCTCAACGCAGTACAGTACCTTTGTCAGAATGAATGCCTGGAGCTTTCCAACCCTCCACGCAAAGTAATACCTATCGGATACATTTGTGAACAAACTTGCCAGAATTTTAACTATTACAAGTGATTTGTTGAAAAGGCTAGTGAAGAGCGCATCCTTTTCAGGGGATATCGTGTTTGAACGCATCATAAAAAACCGGGCATGCATAAACCTTGGAGCAATACCTTGGTGAAACCATAGCATCTTGCCCAGAAAACAATTTATCGAAGGTGTCAAGATCACATCAAAACCCCTTCCAAAATAATAGTGAAGCTTCAGCATGACATTGCTAATATGCGATTCCGCGTCTAACATCTCTTGTAGAGCCTTGATGAGGAACTCGAATGCCAGCCGACTATTCCCCTTTTCTTCGTAGTGGAGAAAGAGATGGTAACGCATGCATATTAGGAGGCATCTACCATGCAAAAAGAGAACAAAAGCCTTCGCCCTCCTGATGTTGTCAACGTGTATCCCAGTTGTTTGGATTAAGATCGTTGAGAGACTCTTATACTTTATCTTTATATACGCCTCTAGCTCGTCGCTCTTCTCTACGATATCTGACACTTTCGGGTCTTCCTTTATGTTCAAGTATAATGTGGCAATTGCTCTGAATCTTTCAAATATTTCCACAGTTTCCGTGAAAATATCAATGGTTTCTCGCTCTATCTGTAAATCCGGATGATTGCTATTTGATTCTCCCATGAAAATCGGTAACTGTGTATCCCCCTGATCAGGAAACCCCATCTCAGGGAATCCATTCAAAAAACCCTGGAAAGTATCTGAAGTCTTTGCACCGTGCCAAATCTTTCTCCACAGGTTGGCAATCTTCCTGTGCGATGTCAATGAACCCAATGCTGAGGGGTCTCTATGAAGACCCACAGAAACAGCCATTTGGTAGAGCATTGGGCCGAAAACGTGCGAATCTTTCGTCTCTCCTTCCTCTGGAGCAAACTGGATATAAAGCCAAAGGTATAGATGTAGCTGGAAAGACGAAAGATTACAAGACCGAAGAACTTGAAATGGGCTCATGCATACTTTAGCTATATTCAAAACGTTGTCAGTCATGGGGTTCTGAATGAGATAGGCAATGTCTTCAGCACTCTCCTTCTCTGAAGGCACAACATCTTGCCATTTATCGCTGTTATTTGTGACTACTGTTAGGTACCCGAAGCGCAATATGATCATCAATAGCCCAAGCACTAGGAAGTCAAGCCTTCGACTTACAACCAGTTTTACCTTTTCATCTACCAACTCTCTTGGACCAATTATCTTGCTCAGATCATTGATAAAGGACTGGTGATCTAGATAAGGCATAAACGGATAGATGAAATCAAAGAATCGATCAACGTAGAGCCAGATTGCCTTCTTCTTTGGAAGTGACCGTTGGACGCGTCTGGAGATATACAGCTCATCTTCGTGAGAACCAAGGTTGTGCTTACCAACCATAACAGAAATCTTGATTTCATCTGTCTCGTTACTAGTGAGGCGCGCATCCTCGGTCTGCTGGAGATGTTCGATCATCTTGTTTCTGAACTTTTTCTCAATTGGTCGCTTATCACCATGATTATTGGAAAGAAATGGAAGTTCATTCAATGGCTTAATATTGAGAACATCATAATGAAGTTTATTGTTACCAAAAGAATCGAACCCCATTGTGTATCTCACAAATCGCAGCATCACGTCTCGAGTGATTATAGCTCTGGACGAAAGTGGTCCATAGTTGGCACATGATAGGACAGATGTACTCAACTCCTGTACGGCGGGATAGAAGCGTACCCTCTCCTCGCCTGAAGGGGCAGGCGAAGACTGTGGGCCATTTTTGCGTATCACCGCTGCAGCGTATGACCTCTTCGAATTTGTATCAAAGAATTGGGGTATTTTGAGACTGTTTACAGCAATGGATGCTTCCAGTTCGCGAGTCATGTAACGAGGATCTTGCTGCTGAAGTTGTATGGAAGAATTGTGTTGGGTTTCTTTTTCATATTCGATGTACTGTATAACCTTTTCTTTACCATCTGAATTGCTGCTATCAAACTTGATAGTACCTCTTGATTTTGGGTCATATACTACATCTCCTTTTTGACTTGAACTGAAATCGGTGGAACTCCAAGAAGGACCTATATATCTGCAAAGGTGGGGAACCTTGTGCTTTTTACAAACTGAACATACCGGCTTAGCTCTGTCACACTTCACAACGGATATGACCAGCAACGTTAGTAATCAGATCAAAGATTAGGCAGAAGAAATAGCTGTGAAGGATCTTAGGAGTATCCCGAAAGCTTTCCATCTTCACTTACCTTCACCTTTCGCTGTCTGCAAATAGTGCAAGCAGCATGAACACGAGGTTTCTTGTTCCCGTGAAGCTTGAAAGGGATCATAATCCTAGTAACATATTTAGCTACAGTTGTGAGATGGAGCTTGAATTTATTTGCTCATAAAAGCATCTATTTTTTATATTGGACAACGGCAAAGCATTTCATTTGACTTCTCTTCTTATGCCCGAATATACCGAAATTGCACTGTGTGGAGAAAAGCAAGCGCCTGCTTGCGAAGAGTGCCGCAGAGAATGACAGGTAGGTTGTTCGGCTTTTATTCACCTTATCCCCGGCATGGGTCCTACGAATTATGCACAAGGGCGCCATCGTTAATAATGGCACATAGTCAAACAGCATCAAGGGTAAATGTGAAGAAGGACACTTGCAAACACCAGGAGAGTATCTTATTCAGCCATTTCTCCTCTTACCATAATCCCAAGATTTGTTAATTTTTTTTCCCCTAATGATTTGGTCGAGAATCTTTTAGTGTAATTTATCATTTGATAAGCCATGATCAATCGCGAATTATAATTTTTTGTGGGAAGGAAGATATTGCCTTCTACGAAAAGAATTAAGTTTACAGAGATAATTGGAAAAACGGACAAGCGAATGAACCATAAAAATTGGCAAAAAAACAGAAACTCGATGCCAGAGAAATCACAACAATGTATAAAATGAGTGAGATATAAAGAAATAGGACTGAGAAGTATTGCTGTTATAGAATATCGTTTAACGGCACCACTAACTAGGGCACCCAGGCAGTCAGCAGCAGCCCTGCGACACCCTGTAGACAGGAACGCTTGGGTTGGTTGGGTTGGGTGCGATGGGACGGCTTTCGTCTCTCCTCCCACAATGTCGTGTACCCCGATGGAGAGACCGTTAAGATGACTTACGTAAGCTACAGTGCGGCCGAACTTGCACGCCCGAGCTTTCCATCATAGCGATCGCTGGAGCACATCCGAACCCAGAAAAGTAGTGCGCTAGAAGCCTTGGTGTAACGAAGAGATCCCTGCGTTCAGGAATACCCATCTAGCAGTGGGTATTTCAACGTTTATCACAGCTCTGGATGTGGGAGAGCTTGTCCCTTACTGCAAAGTACGAGGGTTCAAGAAGAAACAGAGAGAGATACAGAAAGAGGAAGACGCAATGTAATATTACAATTTTCGAGATGTGGACAGAATTATTTTTTCAACAAGTCTGGAATGCACCCCATTCGTTATCTGTTTCCGGCCCAACCCCTACTCTCCCAAACCGTGTGCCTCCCCTTCATCCCACGTCATCCCACAGATGGATAGCTTGCAGGAATTAGAGTATACACGATAAAAGCCACACATTGATTACGCAAGATGATGAAATGATGATACCAGCTCCACAGTTTTGCAGATTGTCTCCACAGTTTGTACATATTGGAAGAAATGTTTGAAAATCAAGGTACAAAGCGCTTCTTAAGCACTCTTTTTTGCGCAAACAGTGCATGTAATCTGTATAGGTAGATGCAAACCAGGGCGGGAATTTTGCTCGAAAGGGAAGCCAGGTGCGTCTGGAGAGTGTGGCATAGGTGGAATTTTCGCATTTGAGACTCTGCCCGATAGATGGTTCGATTTGCTATACGTTTGCCAACTGCAATTTGCAGGCCAAAAAAGGCTATGAATCGGTGTTTGGTCACTGGTTGCTTGCATATCTGTGTCATGAAAGTATATAATGGCTTGTAGTCCCCACTGACCTTAATGTAAATCATTTTGTATTGACAAGGCATACTTTTGAAAAGTAGTTTAAGTTCATTCACACAATGGCTATCATCACTGAGTCTAGAAACGTCGACATCCACTTTAGAAAGTCGGAGGACGCAATTAAGAACGGCGTCTATACCGTGTCTGCTAGGGACGAGGAATTGTCTCAGTACCCTGCTTTCCTTCCATCATGGGATCCTAAGCAGAAGTTTGACAAGCTCCAGCCCTTTGAGTTTACTGACCGTGCTTTCTTTGCTGATTCCGAGTACGAGCGTCTGCTGGCAGAGGCTACTGGTCCAGTTGAGCAGTTCAATGTCACCCCAAAGGTTGGTACCGAGATTAGATCCGGAATCCAGATCTCGAAGCTCTCTCCAGCTGCGAAGGATGACCTTGCTCTCCTTGTTGCAAGACGTGGTATTGTCATCTTCAGAAATCAGGACTTCAAGGACCAGGGCCCAGAGTTCTGCAGGGAGTGGGGCAAACACTTTGGCCCCCTTCATGTGCATCCAACAAGTGGGGCCCCAATTGGATACCCTGAATTCCATGTGACCTACAGAAGATCCAGCCCTAAAGAGTTTGAGAAGGTGTTCTCCAGACGTATTAACAACATCACCTGGCACTCTGATGTCACCTACGAGCTTCAGCCACCGGGCGTCACCATCTTCACAATGCTCCAGGGCCCTTCCAATGGTGGTGGTGACACTATCTTTGCTGATACCATTGAGGCTTACGAGAGACTTTCTCCAGCTTTCCAGAAAATCCTTGATGGTCTCCAGGTGGTGCACACCTCCAAAGAGCAGGCCAATGACTCCAAGGAGAAGGGAGGTATTGAGAGAAGAGAAGTGGTTACATCCATCCATCCTCTTGTCAGATACCACCCAGTTCTTAAGAAGAAGTCCCTTTTCGTACACAGAAACTTTTCCAGGAGAATTATTGGGCTTAAGGATGAGGAGAGTGACGCTCTTCTCCAGTTCCTCATCACACACATCGAGAAGGGTCATGACTTCCAGCTTAGAGCCAGATGGGAGCCAGGTTCCGTTGTAATGTGGGATAATAGAAGAATGTTGCATTCTGCAACACTTGACTGGAACTCTCCAGAGCCAAGACATGCTTTCAGAATCACACCGCAGGCTGAGAGACCAGTTGGCAGTCAGGAGGAGTACGACAACTGGACTGTTGAGAAGGAATTGGAGAGCCTCAAGAAGCTCGAGAGTGTGCTTGAAGCTGATCCATACCAGCTCTAAGTTGGCTTACATGCGAGGAAGGTGGTGAGATAATGGGTTGATTAGTCCTTTTCATTCTCTTTATTTGGATTACTTAAAAACGGTAGATATGCGAAAATACATATGGTATTAAATTGGTTATACGGCTGTACGCACTATTGACAGTAAATTCTTATAGTTATGTTTATACACGCACACCAGATGCACCCATCTGCTCACTTTTTTTTGTCCTCTTGTTACCAGCCAGTTCAGTCTCCAAACGATTCTGTTCAGCAATCTTCTTCATTAGCGCCCTGCCCTTGAGCTTTCCTCCGCTATTCAAGTAGTCCAACCTGTTGAGGTTGAAGCGCAATTGTTCACTGAGCAAATCATCCTTTATACCATCCAACTGGTACCACACATGAGATAACGGGTACCTTTCACCATTGTTAATAACATCCGTCATTTTATTCACAACATCCTCCCTCTTGTCGGCACTATTTCTAATCAAGAGTGCAAATCTTCGGGGGACTTTCTCTAAGGTGATGGTTGCGGTTGAGAACTGATAAGCCGGACGCTCTCTTGTGGATTCCATGCGGAGCTGGCGTAACTCTTCTTCTCTAGCCTGTTCTTCTTCAAGCTTAGCCTTGAGTATTCTCTGCTCCTCATCCTCCTCATCCTCTTCCTCTTTGACCTTACTCCTTGGCCTCTTCATCTGACTCCAACGCGGGCGAGCTGCTCTTCGCCTTGGAGCCAACTTCCTCGAGGCGGCAGCGGACTGCTCAGCCTTTGCTTTCTCCTGTTCTCTCTCCTTTTTTTCAGCCTCTGCCTGTTCAAGAAGCCTCTGTTTCTCGGCTTCGATCTCTACAATTCTCCTCTTTTTTGCTTCATTCTCAGCTTCCACTTCCGTATCAAAAGCTTCGATTTCTTCAGTGTTATGTACGATAACGAAGGAAATCAGAATATCGAGATATTCTTTGTCTGGAACGTGGATTGTCGAAGATGCGGTTTTCATAGAGGCTGCGGCCCCATTGGCTGATGGTGAACTGGAAGGCGTGTCAGGAATGACTGTAGGCACACTCTCCTGCTTGAGATTGATGTCACTTTGTTTGGTATCGGCGTCAGTCCCATTTGTCTCCAAAGATTTCTCTGGCTGTGTGCCTGAAGATACATTGGTGGTGAGATTCTGATGGTAATCATCAGAGTGTCCAACTTCTTTAGGTGCATCTTGGGGTAAGCTGTCCTTCGCCTCTCCACTTTCATCCTCTTCTCGAGCCTGGTCAACATGTACCCGTTCTGTCTTCTCAACACCTTCCATCTTGCTATCTGCTTCCACTTTCGCTGAAACCACACCGGCAGAACTGTTCGCCTCATCAGTTGTGCCTTTCGCTTTTCCAATATCTTCTCCAACAACTTCCTCACCAACTATCTCAATTACAGCATCCTTTGGCAGATGCAGTCTTTTTGCTGTATTCTCATGAAACTCAAATACCAAAGCAGCTCCGTACAAGTATCTCTCTTGGAACGCCGTTAGCTTTTCCTCTTTGTCCTCCTTTTCCTTGGCGGGCCTCCCAGGTTTTGCAGGTTTTGGCGGTTTCACCGGTTTAGCCTTGGGTTCTTTTTGGGGTTTGGACACAGCCACTTTTGTTGGAACTGCAGTTACACCACCTTTTGGACGAATTGGTGCCCCTGCAACCTTGATGGCGGCAGCTTTAGGTGCTGTCTGAAGGGCCGATGGGTTATTCTTCAGAAGGGACTTGTAATAACCGTTCACGTCACCCATATCACGCGCCTTTTGGATGTACTTTTGGAACTCCAGGATCTGTGCATGGGAAGCATTACCGGAGGCCACAATCTTCATCAGAGTGTTCAAAGCCGGGTCGGACCTGGCAATGGTGTTCAAGTTGGATATCATGATGTGGTTCTCTGGCGTAGACATAATGGAGTTAGGAGATGGGGGCGGTTTAGGAGAAGTAGCAGAGGCAGAGGAAGCAAGAGATTGTGATCCAGATGGAGTGGCAGTGGTAGCAGCAGGGGAAGGCGCAGGAACAGAGGCATCTACTCTGGATTGATTGTTCGTATCTGTACTATCTCCTTGAACAGCTATCCCGTGAGCAGGAGTTTGTATTTGAGAACTGCTTTCCTCTTTGGTTTCTTCTGTTGAAACCTCTTCTGTCTTTTCAGTCTCAACTTTCTCAGTCTCAACTTTTTCAGTCTCAACTTTCTCAGTCTCAACTTTCTCAGTCTCAACTTTCTCAGTCTCAGCTTTCTCAGTCTCAGTATTCGCTGTCTTTTCATTATTTGCTATTTCTATGCTTGGTGATTCACACCTTTCACGTTGAGATTCACTGGGATGTTCATCGACAGTTGGGGTTGACTCTCTAGTGGTGAAGTCACCTCCTACTGGTGTGGCTGTATCTTCTTCATAGCTATCCATTTTGACATCATCATCATCGTCTTCAACAACGTCGTCGTCGTCATTCTCGTCCTCATTACCAGTTTCAGGAGCGGGTGTCTCTTCATCCTGCTTGGAGACATCGATATCCATTTCATCATCTTCAGGTTTTGGCGATCCATCAGAGGAATGAACCTGCACAGCGTGTGGTGGAGTCGCTGTGTCAGTAAGGGGTTTAGCTTCGGATTCAGGTGTAGGCTTGCTTATGACATCAGTGGCCATAGTACTGACAAGTGGTTGAGCGAAGCCAGCTTGCACCACACTTGGTTTCTGCTTCTCCTTCGCTTTCTGTTCTTCCTTCAGCATCTGCAAACGTTTCTCCTTGGCCTCCTGCAACAGCCTTTCCTTCTCCTTTCTGAGCTCCTTGGCTTTCTTTTTCTCTTCTATCTCATCGAGCTTTTGCTTTTCCTTTTCCTCATCTTTCAGGATAAACAGACGTACACCAAATGAATGTGGCCCACATCGCATCTTACAGTCACAGAGCTTACTCATTTTATCCCTCTTACGGTCTTTGTCCTGATTGTGATACTGCTCCTTTCTACTCCAGTATGTTTTGAAAACATGATTCTGCCAATTATACCTAGACACAATCAACGAATTATACAGCACAGCACTGTCCTTGATAGAGAGTGGGTGCCTCAACAGTGAATAGT
Source organism: Kuraishia ogatae (assembly GCA_003706285.3). Classification (NCBI taxonomy): domain Eukaryota; kingdom Fungi; phylum Ascomycota; class Pichiomycetes; order Pichiales; family Pichiaceae; genus Kuraishia; species Kuraishia ogatae. Next base: position 118,784 of record PPKV03000024.1, on the reverse strand, counting down.
CGGGGTCTGTCTGTGAGAGCGGTAGGGACAGCACAACCTCAAACGGTCTATCCTGCTGTTGCTTCAACATCTCCGCTTTATTAACAGATTCCAAATCCTGAATCAACACCGTTGTATCTATAAATGTACCATCCTCCCTAATTGCTGGCTTCCTACCTCTTCTGCTGGTTGCAGGTCGACTTGGGCTATCTGTGCGGGCTCTGGGACTGTCTGTGGGTTGAGGGCTACCGACAACCTGAGGACTTTCGGGGTCAGGAGTTGACTCCTGCACCAACACCGACACCTGATCGCTCATGGGTGTTCAGTCAGTGTGCATAAAAGTTATTTATATACATATATATATGTATGTTTTTTATATGAATGATAAGTGGAGTGTGCTGAATAAGCTGATCAGTAACAAGATGAACCAATCTGAAGTACAAGGCACACACACAAGACTGGCCATGCATACAAGAGTTGGCTATGCACACAAGAGTTCAACCATACAATAGAATTGGAAAAATAAAACAATCACAATTACAAACAATTCCCTCTGCGTTGTATGCGTATGATCTCTCCTGTCCGTATCTCTAGATAAACAGAAAACAGGCTCGGAGTGTTTCACCTCTCTCAGCTCTAATCGTTCACTAAATGGGCTATAAGATACGCATACACAGTGCCCGATGCCCGATGCCCGTCTGTTCTCTCCTACAGTCATAAGCTGTTAGTATGCGCTGTTAGTATGCGCTGTTAGTATGCGCTGTTAGTATGCGCTGTTAGTATGCGCTGTTAGTATGCGCTGTTAGTATGCGCTGTTAGTATACCTATTAGTATGCGCCCTGAGCGTGTGCTTCCCATACGTACCCCTAATGAGTGAGTGCCTCAGCATGTCCCGTAGTTAACACTGCAGTGTGCTGTTAAGGCCTCCGGCATCTGCCATCCGTCTGTTGTGGTACGCGATCGCGTTTCTTAGGCTGGGGAAGATGTGCTGAACAGAGGCACCAGGAAGGCCAGATAGATTAGATGGCAAGACGATGCGTTAGTTAACACCACGATACAACGAACAACGATACCACTGGGGACAAAATAATAAGATAATAATACCTGAGATATCTAGTTGGGTATTAAAGTTATTGGCATTGGTACTTAAGTGACCACTATGCATTTGCTGTGTGTTATTGTATATTATATTTTACTTTTTCTGTCATCATTCTATTCGTATGGAATAGATTCTATCTTAGATTTGCGTGATCTAGGTGTATATCTTTGCCTAATTAGTCTTACCAGTTGATTTACATACCTAGCCTTTGATTGCAAGCGCATCACAGTTTCCACTCAATCATGGGGTCAATAACAGCTGATACCAATCAGGTGCTCAATGGCCTTGGGCAATTCGTCTCGCCTGCAAAGAGAAGGAAGATAAGCACCAATGGCCATGGGGGGGCAAAAGATGTTTCAAAGTTTGTGGAAGGCTCCATTATTCGGCTCAAACTTTACAATTTCATGTCGTACTCCCTCACAGAGTTCCATGTACACCCATCTTTAAATATGATCATAGGTCCCAATGGAACAGGAAAGAGTACGTTTGTGTGTGCTCTTTGCATAGGCCTGGGTGGCAGGCTGGAAAACTTGGGAAAGGAAAAAATGGCTCTTAGTGAGTTTATAAAACAAGGTGAAGATGAGGCATATATAGAAATAGACCTGAAGCACAATGGAGGCATAACAACAATACGACGAGAGCTTAAACGTGACATACGCAGGACACCATGGCTTCTGAACAAGAGAGAAACGACAGAGAAGAGTATAAAGGAGCTTCTGAAGGAGCTCAACATTCAGTTGGATAATCTTTGCCAGTTTTTGCCTCAGGACAGGGTGGCAAAATTTGCAAGTCTCAAGCCAGATCAGCTGCTGAGGGAGATAGAGCGCTCCTACGGAGAAGGCGAGCTCCTCGAGCAGCACCAAGAACTGATAAAATTATACGCAGACAAGGTAGAGGCGAAAAGACACATTGATGGCATACACGCATCGTTGGCCGAGCTGGAAAAGAGCAATGGCTCATTAGAGGAGGAAGTTTCCAAATATACTGCCTTTATTAACAAGAAGGAAGAGCTCGAGCTACATGAGAAAACGTTACCCTTTGCACAGATAGAAGAAGGTAAAGCAAAGGCAAAGGAGCTCAAGGCAGAGGCTCAAGCTGCAAAGGCAGAGCTGGACAAGTTCAACCAAGAAGTTGAACCATTGGCTGACTTGTTAAGGCAGTTTGACTCTGATGCCAAAGATCTGAAGAGCAATATCACCAAACTAGAGAGAATGCGCGGCAAGTACTTTGCTGATCTTGATGGATTGAAGGGCAACCTATCTGATCAGGATAATGAGATCAGCATTCTAAGGGCCAAGAGGTCCGAATTGCTGGAGAGGTCCCATAGGCAAAAGAGAAGACTCGCATCGCTCAAGACAGACCTGGCCAACAACGAAGAAAAACTTGAAAATATTTCTCGTCAGCTTCTGTCAGAAGAAGAGATCAAACGACTGAGAGAAGAGAGAAAGGTAAAGCATAGGGCCGAACAGGATGCACGGCAGCAGATAGATGATTTACGGCCACAACTTTCGGAGGCGGTGACTTCAATGGATAGAGCGGATCGTACGATTTCCGAGTTGCAATCAAGATTGAATACGAAGGATAGACTTGCGATACTAGACACAGACAGGTATAGACACGCCTTTAAAGCTGTCAAGTTCTTGAGGTTGAATGAAACTAAGCTCAAGCTCTCCGGAAGATGGTGGGAACCCGCGTGCCTATGCATGGATGTACCTGCTCAGTATGCCAGACAACTGGAGAAAGTGGTTCAGTTCAACAACCAGATTGCCATTACCGTTGCTGATAGTGAAACGTACAAAGAGTTGTCCAGGATATTATATGACCAGCTGAAAGTGAACGTTCCTATCAGGACATTGGATCCTCAGTACAGGCAAAGGAGACCAATGAACAACGACGCCCTGGCAGAACTTGGATTTGATGGTTATTTGTCTGAACTGATCAGGGGCCCAACACAAGTGTTGCAGATGCTTTGCGAGAATGACCAGATTGGCGAAATTCCGGTTGCTTTGAAGGAGATTGACGCTTCAGCACGTGCAAGGCTATCGACGCCCAATCGGCAACAGGGCAATGGTGCCACCAACGGTGGTGGTGCGACCGTTTTCTCCAAGATGATTTCTGGGGAGGATCTTCATACATTCAACGTTTCTAATTTTGGTCGTAGACAAGTGACTACCACTGTAAGTGCTCTACCTGAAAGGGCTTTGCTGTTTGGGGGTGGGGGACTCTCTGATGAGGCAAAGAATGCCATAACCAACCAGATCACCGAGGCTACCGTGGCAAGACAGGAGGCTTCAGCAAGGAGGGATGAGCTGAGAGAGTCGCTTAAACATGCTGAAAGCTTGTATGATAGGGTGAGGCGCGACCACGAGGAGGTGGATCTGAAAATCAAAAAGAACTCTTCGCTACAGAATGGGGAGAACAAGCTCACGGTGAGGCTCAGTGGTTTGAAGACGGATATAGCCAAGTTGGAAGCTGAGCTCGTACAGGATTCCAGAGGGTGCAATATGCAGAGCAAGCAGGTGATTGATATATGCCAGCAGATCGAAGCATGCATAGTTGAAAAAGTCAACACACTTGAGAAGATACGCATCCTTATTGACAAGGTGGATGTATGTACAAGACAGATCACGGATTCAAACTTGCTGCTGATCCAAGAAAGCAACAAGAGTATTTCCATAGGTGAGCTGAACGGAGATATTGTTGAGAGAAAACAACATTTGCAACTGCTGCAGGCACAAAAGATACGGGAATTTGAGAACCAGAAAAGAGAGAATAAAGAGCGCCATAACCAGATGAAAGAGATCATTGAACAATACACAGAGGAGGAGAAAATGCAAATCTTTGAAATCTGCACTGGATTCAGAGAAGGCGAAGGGCTGAATGTGGCTGCTATTAGGCGTAAACTGCAGCAGATTACAAGCGAAATGTCTCTTTTCGGACACACCAACTCTGTTGCGATCAACAAGTTGAAGGATAACCAACGAAGGGTATCTGAGCTCAAAGAATCGTTGCCCGTTAGTGAGGCAACTTACCGTGATATCACATCACAGATGACTGCAATCAGAGATGAATGGGAGCCCAAACTGCACAAGCTAGTCGAGCTCATCTCGTTGAATTTCTCCACTAACTTTGCAAAGATTGCTAGCAGCGGCGAAGTTAGAGTAAACAACAAGTTTGAAGACTTCTCACAATGGGGGTTGGAGATTTTGGTCAAGTTCAGAGATGAGGCCTCACTGTCTGTTTTGGATTCTTATGTTCAGAGCGGGGGGGAGAAGTCTGTCACCACAGCTATTTTTTTGAATTCTCTACAGGGGTTGACGAACTCGCCATTCAGAGTGGTTGACGAGATCAATCAAGGAATGGATGCTAGAAATGAAAGAATGGTGCATGAATTCATCGTAAAGAGCGCTTGTGATGGAGGGGACACCGCTAATGTGAACGGTATCGAGGTTGGCCGTGTTTGTCAATATTTCCTAATTACCCCTAAACTGCTTACTGGGCTGTATTATCATCCGAATATGAGTGTTCACTGCATCATGGCTGGCCCATGGGCTCCTGATGCAACGCAGAACAATTCACTCTTGGAGATAGGTTTGGCCGATCAGTATGTCAAGTAGGAGCGTTATACATATCTCTTCACAGAATGAAGAAAACTCAGCGTGATGGTTTATCGTTGCATTGATACAGTCCAAGCTTTAACACTTAGTTCTACATTGATGTTGTATAAGATGTGTATGATTTACAGTCTTAAAGATTGGTAAATGGAAGATCTCCAACCTTCCACGGCCCGTTGGTTCTAGAAGTGGTTTTTTTAATTTTCTTACTAAACTGTTCACATTAATAACGAAGCGTGCATGCCGTAGAGCCCAGAAGGCCGTACAAAGCTTAAGATATGCCCATATAAAGCATAACCCAAACCCAACCCACCGCACAGCCTACTTAACATCGGTGAAAAGATCCAAAGGATTCCTAGCAACCAGTACGCACTGCTAGATGAGCCACCCGATCTCTTCTGCGTTGTTATCGAGGGCACAGCCTGCTTGCTTCCTGTTCGGACCTAGTAGGGGATCATCAACTCACACGGAGATCTCCCCTTTTGAAACCCGGCGCAGCACGCATGCGCATGTGAAGGGTGGGAGGCGACAAGGCACACAGGCAGCCTGCAGATAGGTAATAGACGAGGGGAGGATAGGAAAAAGGAAGTAGGAGGGGGAGGAGGGGGAAGGGGGAGGAGCAGAAAGAGGAGGAGGGCATCCGCCTATGTATGCTGTCAGGACAGCGATGGCGTGTATAATGTGTGTAAGATACGAGTGACAGTTGAGCGATCTAGAATGGGTATGTATAACAATAGATTTGAGAAGGGAATTGGGAGTTTTTGTGAATATACACTGTGTTAGTTTATACACTGTTGGTATATAGATATACATGAATAGGTTGTATTGTGCTGGGATATCCTGTTGATTCGTGCATATTACCGGGGTTGCCTTTATACATCTACTTAACTGTATGGGGTGACGGTGACGAAGAGACTTGAAAGACACACTTGGATATACCTCGTTGTTAAAGGTTAATCATTGGAAGCCTGTGCACTAGCAACTAGTCATTATTATCGGCAACAAATTTTATATTGATCCACATATAATTGTACACGCAGAGAGAGATCACACAGCGCACACCACAAACCACAAACCGTGCAACCACAGACCGCGCCACTTCGGCTCTATATATCCTCACACGTAGCATGTCTAATACACAGTCATTCACACGGTTGACCGTGTTACTTGAAGAGGTACAAGATCTTGTATCGGAGAACATACGGCTGGTTAATATAACACAGGATACATCGGATGTAGTGTTCGATGATATTGATTCCATTCTAAACAAAATATTAAACGTGTTCAAGAAGTTGGATATAGACCTTATAGGAGACGTAGGCAAGGATCAAAAGGAGTAAGTATTTTTACCTTAATTTATTTTGTGATTTGCTCCTGGGATCTCATACTAACAGATGTAGTTTTCTGGTTTTTCAACATCACCTTTCTGTCTACAACAAACAATTGCTGTCTCTTGAGAACCGCTTATCACATGATGTTAGCAAGTACAAATTTGAACCAAAGTACCCGCAGCAGCTGGAGGAACACAGGAATAATGAACACACCGCTCATCTCCAGCAACAGGAAGCTGCTGGTAATGCAACATTATCAAGTAGCATACGACCAGCAGACCTCTCCCGGAAAAGGTCAAAATCTGTACGGTTCAAAGAGGAGTTGATTGAGCCTCCTCCTCAAGATTCGTTGCACGATACTCCTTCAGATCTAATATCTAATATCGGGAACAACAGTATCGATAAGAGAACGTACACAACACACTCTTCGAGGTCATACTCAGATCGTATTGAAGATGAAGAGGCAAGCGAAAGAGCAAAGAATCAGCTTTTTCAGTCATCCACTCCAGAGAATCCATTCCTGAATAAAGGAGGTTATTCTGATTCACTACCACCATCTGAGACGTCTATCTCGAATCAGAGATTATTCATTGACAACCAACAGGAGATTCTCGCTCAGGATGACCTAATAAGTGATCTGGCGGGCTCGGTTCGCCGCCAGCACCAAATGGGTATTAGCATAGGCGAGGAACTCGACCATCACATGGTAATGCTGGATGATCTGGAGAATATGATAGATAACCAAGATAGGAAGATTAACAGGGCAAAGAAGAACCTCAACACTTTTAGTCAGAAGCTGAAGGAGAATGGTGACTGGGCCACTATTGTTGTGCTTGTAGTGGTATTGGTGCTATTGCTTGTAATTCTGAAGTAGAGAGTGTAAATGCATTTGTTTTAGTATGTCAATGCCATGTTTTTTATGCAGTCAACGGATTCAGGGTACAATATATATTGTTCATGGCTGGGAATGGAAAATATCACATAGTTATAAAGAGTTTTGCGTTGTGTTGAAGTATTAAGTGTTTTTTTTTAGTTTGGGCATCATATGTAGACATAAAGCGTAACAGGAGAAAACCTGAGAAAAGACATAACGGAAATTAGGAATAAAGAAATAACGCAATATGGTATAAAGACAACAAAACTGAAAATATGATTATATGAGTAGATGCAACGATGACAAATGGATAAGACAATAAATGACGAATAATCTTGCGTTTTCTTCCCTATCCTCAGGGTAGACAATGTATAATGCAGATAAAATGCGAGGAAGATAAAAAGATGAACAGAAATAGAACCACATAAGAAGTGCCAACTTTTCTGTGTATTCGTATAATCATTGGGAGAAGGAATACGCCGATCATCGTTCCATGATGCTGAGTGATGTATGCAACATGAGGCGCGAAACATGAGAGATCAAAACATGAGGAGAGCCGAGGTGGTAACCCCTACCAGGCAACAACAAACACATGGTGAGACGTTGGGAGACTTTGTACTTGTGATGGTGACTAAACTCAGTAACTGAATTCTTTGCGTTTCGCTAATACCTTCCGTTATTACTATTACCTCTTCCAGAAGTCATTCTGCCGTTGCTATTGCCATTATTGCTATTGCCATTATTGTTGTTCGCGGAAATGACATTGTTCAATCTGGATTGCAGATTATTTCCACCGTAAAAGTTTGAATTATTTACATTTGACATGTTTCCATTGTGCTGTTGCTGCTGCCCTGGGTATCCTTGCTGGTATTGAGAGTGTCTCATCTGCTGATGAACCATACGGTGCCCGGAGGGGGAACTGCTATTGGATGATGGGGTGTTTGACATGTAGTTAAGGTTGATCATTTGCTTTGGAGAAGGTGAAACAAAAGGATCAGATCCACCTCCTGGAGCCCAGTTAGGGCGACCACCGGATCCGTTGGCACTACCGTTACTGCCACTGTTGAAGTTGTGCTGACCATTCAACTGGGAGTAATTCCGGTCTGGCGTTACGGAGATTGCGCGGCCGACGGTTGCAGGAGAAGCCGAGGGGGATCTCGTGTTGTTACCATTCGTCATTTTGAAGAGGTTTAAGTGACCTTGCTTCACAGAACCAGGAGCCGGCGAGGTGTAGATAGGGCAGAATTCAAAATCATCTTCAGCGTCAAACGACCTATAGGCGTTGAGCTTTTCCCTGGCAGCCTTGAGCATCTGTATTCTTGCTGCTGTTATAGCAGCAGTGGCATCAGTACTGGGCAAACCGGGAGCGGGAATAGTGTTGGCCATTCTATTAGTCACCTGGACATCACCAGATGTATGGTTTCTGTATGCCATGGTTGTAAAACTAGAAACTCAATGACAAGTATATGCTAAAAGCAGTGGCAAGAAACAAAATTCAAATGGGGCTTAAAATATCGACTATTGATGAGATGTTCTATATTACTGGGATAAAAGAGAGAGAGAGTGTGTGTTTGTTATAATGAAACAAGAGATAAGGTGCAAATCAAAGAATCAAATGCAAAAGATGGCATGAATGAAAAAAGAACCCCAATACACTCACTTTACGGTATCCTCGCTCTTGGCAAGTATTAGGTAAAGTCGGTGAAGGTTAAATTATTTTGTTTGCACAGACAATGGCCACCCAAAAGAAATCTAAATAATGTGTGAAAGGAAACAAGTGTCAAGAAAACCGCACAGAAAACCAGAGATAAAACCAGAGAAAGGAAACAAAATACGCATACAGATGAATAATTATTCATGTATGCGGATCAGCAGCGTCTTAACCGTTAGCCTAAATCAATTTTTTTTTAACGTGTGCCTGAAACGCACAAGCACACGCAGACGCATCAGCCGGGAAGAGTAGAGGACTTCAATTTGCCTTGGAGCCCTTTGCTTTGCCATGGAGCACTTGAGTCGATAGCAAAGGCAGGTGGACCAAGGAAGATGCCCTTCTTCAGGCTGAGAGAAATGACTCTATAGGGTGCATGCGCAGGCGCAAGTTTTTAATTTTTCAATCCACGCACACTGCACCATATGGGAGAGGAGCAGACACAGAGGGGGGAGACAGAGGGACAGAGAGAGAGAGAGGGAGAGAGAGATGGAGAATCACAGGGAGAGAGAGAGAGCGATGAGCAGGCAAGAAGAAGTGGAGAGGTAGGCAATCGATCAAGTGAATCGGTGACTGTCGAGCAGGACCTTATTGAGAGTGGTCTGGAGTTCAGGAAGTGGGATATTCGTCACCAGTAAAGAATTGGGATATCAGTGGGAGCAACCAGTGTTGGCAAGTGAGTTTTATCTTGATGTTTTCTTAAGAGACGCATTGTAGACGCATTGCTATAGCTGAGACATGGTGCTACACTGACGATGCACTCGAGGCGATTGTTTATCACGTATGCGCCTGTCGGTGCCAAGAAGTCTCTCAAGTCATTCTCCCTGAAGAAGAGAGGTAGTGGGATCAAATCTGATGAAGGCGAGATAGGTCAAATTGCCACCACTGAATATGAGACAGGAAGATCTCTAACCAATAATAGGAATGCCGCTGTAACCCCAATAAGAACGAGGTTCGCTCCTTCTCCCACAGGGTTTCTTCACCTCGGATCTTTGAGAACAGCCTTGTACAATTATTTATTGGCAAAGTCCACTGGTGGCCAGTTTCTGCTAAGACTCGAAGATACAGATGCCAAAAGAACAGTCCCCGGAGCTGAGCAGTCTATATACACCACACTCAACTGGCTGGGGCTTGAGTATGACGAGGGTCCGGGAGTTGGAGGTCCTTATAAACCGTACAGACAGAGCGAGAGGTGTGACATATATAAGCATTATGCTGATGAGCTCATAGAATCAGGACATGCCTACAGATGTTTCTGCTCCAAGACAAGACTTGATGGATTGAAGGATTCTGCCAGGCACTTGAAGCCTCCGACAACGGTCTCGTACGATAGAGCGTGCGCCCACCTCTCACCCGAGGAGTCCACACAGAGAGCCAACAATGGTGAAGAGTTCACCGTTAGATTCAAGAGCCCTGAAGTGTACCCGTTATTTGAAGATCTGCTCCATGGTAAAATGAATTTACAACCCCAGGTAAACGTTAACGACAGGCGCTACGATGACCCGATCCTCCTCAAATCCGATAATCTTCCTACATATCACTTTGCAAACGTTGTTGATGATCACCATATGAAAATCACACATGTTGTGCGTGGAGAAGAATGGATGCCTTCAACACCAAAACATGTTGCTCTTTACAATGCGTTCAAATGGGATCCTCCACATTTTATTCACATTCCTCTATTGACCTCAATACAAGACAAAAAACTGAGCAAGCGTTCAGGTGACATAGATATTCTCTCACTGAAGAAAAAAGGCTACTTAGGAGAAGCTTTGCTTAATTTCAGCGCTCTTTTTGGCTGGTCCCCAAAAAGAAAAGCAAACGAAAAGGCAAACGAGGTGATGTCATTAAAGGAGCTTTGCGACTCCTTCAGTATCGAAGGCCTCACAAAAGGAAATGCCAAAGTTGATTTCAGGAAATTGGACCATTTCAACAAGATATACCTTTCAAAGAAGTTGAATGAAGACCCCCAGTTTTTTGAAGAGTGCGTCGAAAAACTGATAGAAAAACTTGATGTGCAGGGAATACAGATGGCAGCTGACAGGAATTATGTTTCTGCTGTGATTAAGATGGTGGGACCATCTGTCACTACCATTAATGAGTTGGCTTCAGATGAATTCGGTTATCTTTTCCGTGGGCCAGAGTTCTCTTCTTCTTCCGATGCATGCCAAACATTTGTAAATAGTTTTAGGGAGGAGATGGATACAGTCAAGTCAGTACTGTTATTCTTTTCTAGGAATATCGACACCAAACTGAGAGAGGCCGCCGAGGAGAGTTATTCCATAACTGATTCTTCTACAACTGCCATCGTCAATAATGCCATCAAGAAGATTACCTCTGAGCTCTCACCAGGGATAAGAAAGAAGACAATATTTGAAACCATCAGATTCGCTCTTAGTGGTGGCTATTCAGGAGTGAAGCTACCTGTATTGATAGAGTTACTTGGCGTAGAGGAGGTGAAACTTAGAATTGAGCGTGCTCTGCTGTTCCTCAAAGAGAATGGTGTATAATCATATCGGAGAGCATACATCACTATATATAGACTAATAGCATAGAGACCGATATATCGTTAAAGTCATTAGATTCATCATATGTATATATACACCAAATAGCCGTTGCAATGATGTTATCCACTGTTAATCGCTATTTTGGAGAAACTTGGGGTCGTTCTCTATCTTTGTTTTAAACTTACTCCACCAACCATCAAATCTCTTTATGGAAACATTATTGTTTGCATCTGCAAAACCAGATAGATAATTATAAGCATTGGTTATGATCTTGTTGGCAATGAAAATTATCTGTTGATGTTCTAGGGATTTAGGGGCACTTGGGGGAGGTGCGAGCAACTTCGGCTGGACGCTCGAACGTGCGGATTGCTCCAGCTGTAACTGTGCAACTTCATTGGGTTCAATTGATATACCAACAATTACACTATCTGTTCCTTGGGATCCACTCGCTATCCCCGTCAGTGTATAATCATCCACAGCCATATCCATTTCATCTCCATTGGCTGTTATACCTCCATTAACTGTTGTCGACCCTGGAGATGTACGTCTCACCCTGAAGATGGCACTCTTCTTGTTGACATTGAGGCCACCGAGGAGCCTGAATTCACCATTGGGCTCTGTGGCACTCTGAACTTGGAAATAAATGAGTGCTGTGTAGTTGGCATCAAATTCAACTTCAGGAAGCATGAATATGGCTATATGTGATACTGGGTTCGCAAGGCCCGAGAAGGTGACTACATATTTCAATGGTTCCACCTGAGAAGCCATCTCAACTGTTGGAAAGGGGGAGTGTTAGTACTAAGACAACGGAAAACATGGCACAGTCATATACAATTGTAACTCAGTCGTCTTTCATTACCAAAAGTTAATCTCGACAAATGTACCGCGAGGAACGAAAACAAGTACAACAAAGAGTCGATGGGTCTCGTCCACGGAATGATGTGCACTTACCTGGCCTCCCTGATAGACATGCTCCAAACATGGTGTACAAATATAGAGTCACCACAATTGCAAACTATGATGTTGTCACAGGAAAGGGGAATTCACTACAATCTTCAAAAGACACACCCTTCTAATAATAGAGTGTCCATTCTTTCCAATTATATTTCTCCAGATCCAAGCAACATGGCTCACTTTAATCTCACAAACCCAATCTTGATATTGCGGAGATGCTCTTACCCGGCTGCGCATGCACTTGACTCTCTCATCGCTTTTTTTTTGCTAGAATCTTCCAGTTTTTACAACAGCAGAACAAGAGGAGTTAAGGATGATAACGAGGTATTCCGGGATCAATGCAGTATCGTAGATATGAATAGCCTTCTCTCATGCTAGCTGAAGGCCTTGTGTGTCACTTGTTAGAGCCATTATGCTCTTGAATCAACTGTATCCCAAAGGTTTGGGTGTCAGTTGATGAGGCAGCGTAGTGTCTTGCAAGTGTCTACCGGCTTTTGCGACCGTGTCAGAGGAATTCATATCAGGCGAATGATCTAACGGAGACTTTTCGTTAGTTGTGCCTAAAAGTCACCTCTTATGAAAGTCAAATATTTGACTCGTTTTGAGTTTGGATGGAAAAGAAGGTGGTGTGACGTGCCTTCGACAATGGAACCAGCCATACATTTTGGAGCTTGCTCCTCAAGTATGCTGCCACCATGACTGAAGACAATTGTCAATTCGCCGATACATCTGTCCTAGAGCAACCACGTTGAACATATTTTCCATCTTTGAGCTTAACGCATAGATGAATATGGGGAAGATACTTCGTGACATTTTTATATATTTATATGTCTGTATATGTAGGAGCCTAATTAGAGATTTCTTGTAGGTAGCCTCTCTCTCGTCTGTGGCCTTTTCAACTGGGACGGATAACCGCCCACGTGGAAGCACAGCCGCCTTGTATTAACAAAACCTCTGACTTATTACTGTATATATGATTCAAATAGTTGAATGTCACATCTTCATCCAACTTTTCTGGATCTGACTGCTTACCACAATTCCCATGTTCTCCCCACCCCCAGGCAAGGATTTGGTTGGCGTTGGTAAGAATCAAACCATGTTCGCTTCCCACAGCCACAGAGCGTATATTGGTATCCTTGGAGGAGAATAACTGTCCATGAGAGTTGTTCCCGAAGGAATACAACTGAGATTGAAAGCCTAAATGTATAGATGTCCACATCGAGTACAACTCTACCGGACACACTCCTGAGCCTCTGATACTAGTGCCTTCTAATACCTTGTTCATTGAGCCTTCTACATCCACACTATCTTTCCCTTTTACAACACATCTAAGGTTTCCTGTTTCTGTTGGTCCAACAAACACAGCGAAATCTCTGCAGAGGGCGAAATTATTTATCATATCAAATTGGGGAAATGAAATATCTTGTGGGGCCCAAACGGGCCGTCCTCTTGGCCGTTTCCTTGGGGCATCACTGTTGAGGTTGTCGCTTGCAAGCTGAAACCTTTGATTACTGCCCCAGCCGTATAATCTTCCACTCTCAAATTGGACTATGGTATAATTAATACAAGACTGGACTTCAATGATAGGGCCCTCATTTATTGGCAAGAGCACTCTCCTCAACACCAGAGACTTATCTTCTGTGCTATTAGCGAACATTGTAGAGGTTATATTTTCACCTAGTCCCAGTTCACCGCTCACACCGTACCCACAGACATACACTTCAGAGCTCTCTGTGACGAGCACAGAAAACTCCCAGCCGGCTGAAATATTCTTCCATTTTCCGTTGATATGTGGCAGCTTCTTGAAATGAGTGAAAAGTCCACCCTCCACTTCAGGATCGAGGCCACTTTGTCCCTTTGAGTTGTCACCAGTCACATAAATGTCTCCCTCACTAGTCAGCAATAGTGTGTGGTTCCCACCGCATCGTATCCTCACTGGTTTCCCATGTATCGTCCTCTTTAGAGGGTTGTTTCCTCCAATTGAATCAGCTGAGATGGTGGGTTGTTGAAAAAGGCATTCTTGCAGCTCATTTGTATCTTCTTCGGTCCCGATTCCTAATTGTCCTTTACCATTTGACCCACAACACAACACTCTATACAAAGGCAACGATGACCCGTGGGGCATGGTGCAAAATAAACCAGCTAAGCGTCATAGAGCATCCATAGGCTCCCTGTGACCAAGCACTTTGAATGATCAACTGTTAAAAGTGCAAAGAATATGTTCTAATTAGCTGATTTATTTCTCTGGCGGATCCCCACCCCCAGTTATCGCAGCTCTAAAATATACCGTTACTCTATAATAATGTATACTCATCCTCCCCCCACATATTCCACTACCCCAGCCTGGCAAAAGCTCAAATCACCCTGGCCCCACCTTAACTACCTGCCCATCACATGAAAATCCATCTCATGAACATCGCAAACATCGCATGAAAACCGCAAGCTGTGGGCATACAACCAGCTAGGAAGACGCCTTGTAGAGCCCACCGTAGCAGTTCCCTTAGGGTGCAGCGATTAAAACGCGTGAATTTTCAACGGGGCGCGCGCGCGATCCCAGCAAGTAGTTAGACGACTGCCCAGCAAGCTACCCTTCCACAGCGATTAACCTGTTGATGAGACGCTGCTGGCACGCACCGGAGCATTTCAGTTAAGCGGCAGAAGCACGATTGGATGTTATTGTCCTAAGTGAGTGATGGTGTTGCTATTTGAGAGATATCTGTGAAAGGAGAAGAATACAAAAGTTTCATTTAGGCAGGTGATTCAACTGTATTTTTCTTTTCTTGTTTGCTTTTTTCTTTTCCTCACCACTGACTATTCAATTCATTTATAGCGCATGGTAGCGTCAGATGGTGGGCTGCTTTAGAGTATAGACAAAACACACACTCACATCCAAAACATCAATTAAAATATAAAATATAATCGTATATTTAATCCCTCAATGGCGGATAGGAACACAACGAATACACCTCCTCAGAGGCGTCCATTCATCCAAGTTCCGGATTCATCTCCAAGTAATGCCAACGGCTCACCTCCACCCTCTGCACGTCTGAGCAGTCTGAAAAATGACTTTGCATACCGCGCACCACCGGCTTTTGATGCTGGTGGTCCTCAGCATCAGCAGGCTAAATCCAAGATCCCTTTGGATGTGAGAAAGAATATCGCCATCCTCCAGAAGAAATATCCACACATAGATACGAAGACTATATTTGCTGCTCTTAGGAAACATGCGTCACTGAGGGAAGCGTCTACGCATCTAGCTTTGATCGCACCTCCACAGGCTGCTTCAAAACCACTACTGCCTGCCATCGCAAAACCAGCATTATCAGCTAATGTGAGTAAAATAATACCGGCAAACGGTATTCAAGGGGACAGACCTACAGTTGAACCTTCTCCATCACCTGCGAAGCCTGATAGGTCACCGACACAGGGCGCCGACTCTTCCAAGGTCAATCTGGCAAAGCCAAAAATGTCTATTACAGAGAGGTATTTCCAGAGAATGAAAGGCATTCCAAGGGAGGAGCCCAAGAAGAGGGAGGTAATTCCTGAACCCCCGGTTACGGAGGTAAGGAGGAAGCTCGTTGATTTGAGTCAATTTGCCGCAAAGACCGTTGATTATCCACCAGCCCCTAAGAAGAGAAGACTTGTGAGAGGATCACGTGAAGAATATGATGAAGATTCTAACCCTCAGAAAAATGTCTCACGCGAGAAGGTTGAAGAAGTCAACGACATCATCGTGGCTGATGATCACGAGGAGGAGGTTGTTGCCTTGAGCGATGAGGAAGAAGAGGAAGAAGAGGAAGAAGAGGACGATAACATCATGGAACTAGCAGACGAAGATGATTCAGACGTGGTTGTAGAAGATGACGATTACGGCTCCGTTTTGCATACTGCCTTTGAGCAGCGTGTATTACACTTCTTGAACACAGCCGAAATGAGAGATGTGGCTGATATTGCAAGTGTCCCTCCAAGTGTAGCAGAACTTCTAGTCAAGGCAAGGCCGTATACATCGCTGGCTGATATTGAGGTTCAAGAATTTAGAGAACTGACTCCGGGTGGTGAAAAGAAGGGAAGAGGAAGCAGAACCAAGAGGAAACCAATGGGGGAGAAAATCACCGAGAAGACTGCACAGCGGCTGAGAGGCTATGATGCTGTGGATTCGCTGATTAAGAAATGTTCTGAATACAGCGGTATGATTTCCGGAGAGATCAAGAAATGGGGCGTCGGAGTCCATGGGGATCAAGGAGAACTTGAGATCGTTGAAGTAGATGTAGACACCGCTCAGAACAGTGGAGACGAAGGGAATGACCCAGCAGACGGGGATGTTAAGGAGGACCCCATTAAATCTGAGACATTAGATAAAAAGACATCTGTCTCTATTAAAGAGGCCCAAATCGACGGCAACTCCTCTGAAGATGAAGATTCGGATGCCGATGATGATGACGATGGTGATTTTGACGAATTAGACGATGCTATACGCACACGTTCGAGCAAGAGCAAACGCAACGGCAAGGGAAGCAACCCTAAGAATTCTCACAGTAATAATCGTGTTGGCTATTTCAAATCAAAGCCAAAGCTGATGCCAGACGATGTTGAGCTTAAGAATTACCAGCAAGCGGGTCTCAACTGGCTTAATCTTTTGTACCAGAACAACTTATCGTGCATTCTTGCCGATGAAATGGGTCTGGGAAAGACGTGTCAGGTGATTGCATTTTTGGCGCACCTCAAAGAAAAAGGCTATCAGGGACCACATTTGATTGTTGTTCCTTCCTCAACTTTGGAAAATTGGTTGAGAGAATTCCACCGATTCTGTCCAACTCTTGTTGTCCAGCCGTACTATGGCTCTCAAGCTGAGAGGGTGAATCTCCGCTATGAATTAGAGGAGTCTGATAACTACGATGTCATTGTAACAACTTACAATCTTGCAACGGGTAACAAGTATGATCAAGCATTTTTACGGTCTAGAAACTTCAATGTTGTTGTTTATGATGAAGGACATATGCTCAAGAACAGCACTTCCGATAGGTACACCAAGTTGATGAAACTCAGTGCTTCATTCAGAATCCTGCTAACTGGAACCCCTTTGCAAAACAACCTCAAAGAGTTGATTTCCTTGCTGGCGTTTATCCTACCGTCTCTTTTCAACAAGAAGAAGGATGACCTACAGACATTGTTTGACCAGAAGGCTAAGACTACATCCGAGGAACCCGAAGATGAGGATTTCAATCCTTTGCTCTCACAGCAGGCTATTTCTAAGGCAAGAACAATGATGGCTCCCTTTGTGTTGCGTCGTAAGAAGACACAGGTGATGCAGCATCTGCCAGCTAAGCGTTCTTTTATTGAGTACTGTGAGTTTCCCGCTGCTCAAAAGTGTGTTTATGATACACAGCTAAGTATTGCCAAGGCCGCAAGAGAAGAGAGAGAAATGCGTAAAGGCTTGTCCAGTGAGCAGCTTGCCGCTAGGAGTAAGTCCAATGGTGCTCTCGTGAAGAGTGCTGCAACTACAAACGTTATAATGCAGCTTAGAAAGGCCGCGTTGCATCCTCTGCTCTTCAGGAACCACTATAAAGATGAGGAACTTAGAGTAATGGCCAAGGCGATCATGAAGGAGCCAGAATATGTGACCGCCAACCTGGAGTATATATTTGAGGACATGCAGTATATGACAGACTTCGAGCTCTATAACTTGTGCAAGAAGTTCCCCAAAACGATATCATCACATTTGCTACCAGATGAAGTGTTCTTTGAAAGTGGAAAGGTCAAAAGGCTGCAAGAGCTGTTGGAAATTATCACTGGCCGCAAGGAGCGTGTTTTGGTTTTCTCACTATTTACCCAGGTTCTTGATATCTTGGAGAAGGTGCTGTCATTACTCAACATAAAGTTCTTGAGACTGGATGGTCAGACTGCTGTGGACACTCGTCAGGACATTATAGATGTCTTTTATGATGACGACACCATTCCAGTTTTCCTTCTTTCGACAAAAGCAGGAGGTTTCGGGATTAACCTTGTCTGTGCAAATAATGTTGTTATCTTTGATCAGTCGTTTAATCCTCACGACGATAAGCAGGCCGAAGATAGAGCCCACCGTGTTGGCCAGGTAAAAGAAGTGAATGTGTATAGATTTATCACCAAAGATACAATTGAGGAGAATATCCTTCAACTCGCGGAGAACAAGCTGCAGCTTGACAGCAGTATGAGCAACGAGTCTGTGGTTGAAGAAAAGGCATCAAGGATGGTGGAGAGATTGTTATTCTCGAGAGAAGGGAGCACCACTTCCGGCTATTCCTCGAAGGTTGGAACTCCGGGCCACCAGACTGACAATGGGATAGAGGAGGTTAATTAGATAGCAACACCATTAAATGAGATTAAACTTTGAAGTATTATATTATGCAAGCGTGTTTATTATTCATTACCCATTTATCGTTCACAGAAACATTACATTCCCAACAATCAAGAGGAATACTCCAGCTGTATTCCTAGCCCATTTACGCTAGGTTTATCTTTGAGTTGTATATTACAACCAGTACTTAGCAAAAAGTCCTGGAATCGACCCTCCCACAGAACCCTCACATTCTTCTTCTGTAGACTGGTTGCTAGTTTGAGAACGCTTGTGAAATCCGCCTCTCTAATCTCCCTGTAGAAATTCGCTGCAATACCGTTATCACCACCAACTCCAGTAGTAACATTTTTGAACTTGTCTGTGTTTCCGGATGTGTCTAGAAACTCGTCAACCAGTTCTTTCTGCTGGTTGAATTTCAGCTCGTTAAAGGGACGAGAGCTGGGCCTTTTTCGGTTACCTGGAGGATAATCTGTGTAGTCTGAGGTATTCATAGATGGCACGTCAGATAATCTCCAGAGATCGCACCCAAGACTCAGGTCACTTTCGTAGGAGTAGATGTTGAAATCATACTTTGAGCAGAAGGTGCTGCTCACGCCTGTTCGCACAGCATATGTCGTGGATATACTACCGAGAATGGGGTTGAATGCCAATGTCAAGGTGAGAGGCTTGCCCGTGGAGCCAGAATGTGTCGAGTACCTCAATGCGGTAGACATTCCAGGACTCATGGAGAGTGCGCCATACCACACCTCTGTACCCAAGGAAAGAGAGTAGCTGGAGGAGTTGGATAGGAAGTGGCGTCCTGCTTTCACAAAGCGGTCATTCCCGCCAAAATTATACAGGAAACGGAATCCCAATAGGGCCTCAGAAGTCGAGAAAATAAATTCCCTTGACCATTTGCCTATGTCGGTTTGATAGTAAAAGGTGAGTGCCCCTGTGCTTTGTCTTTGGAGGGAGGAGTTTCTGCCATTTCCAGGAATGCTAACACATTTGACGAGAATTTGAGACGAAGGAGAAACACGTTTAAGAATCATTGCCTCGAGGAATTGGCTGGGGAAGTACATTCTGCCATAGAACAAACTTGGATAGAGATTACTGCCGCTTGACTCATTGGAAACACCAGGGGGAACTGCACTGTTGATGTTGGCCACCCTCCTATGGGGCTCAGATTTCAGCCTGTAGAAGAAATCATTGGCCTGTTCGGTCATACGATAACCGTGCACCATATCCTGGAGAAGAACACGTTTGGAGGGCAGGACATCGTTTAGAGCTTTTGAAATATAGAGGTAGGAAAGTGAGCCGCTGAGAGCACCGGTATTAGAGAATGTCACGTTCGTGTAAGTGTGATCAGTGCTCTGAGAAGAAACACCAAGCTTAAATCCACGCGGGCTCTTGAAATCCAACAGGTTTTGCGATGTGGTCAAGATGTGATCATATGTGTTGTCAACGTTCCACCCAGTGCCTGAGTAGAAACATCGCTCGATGTACTCCATGTATCCTAACATTGCAGACGCGCAATGGATAGTGTGCAAACACAGGTGCGATACTCCTCTTCTCACCAGATCTCTAACAGATCTCTAATACACCTCCAGCACTTCTCTAACTGCTCTCTGGCAATTCTCTAACAAATGTCTTGCTCCCTCTGAACTGATGCAGAGGCCCATCACCACCCTCTACCCTAGAATATCTAGTTACACGAAACGGGAGTGCATTGCATCGAGGCGTGGGGAGCCCCGCTAACTATGGGAGTTAAAACTATGGCATCACTTTGGGTGCCACTGGGGCCCTGAGCTCATCGCATGGAGTGGGCCTTTTTCGGAGCAAGAGTTGCCTGTTAGGTACTTCTTGCCTGCTGGGCTTCTCTCCAAGTGGGAGAGTCTCACGGTGGTGTACGTCTAGCGGGAAAAGTTAAAATAGGCAACTAATGAAGGTGTAGATAGCTATATGGGTATTTTCAGAGCTACTAACTACATCTGGGGGATATATAAACATCCTGCTTTTCCCAGCGTGTGTATTATCGGGTATATATTATTTCCTTTTTCTGGGTCACCGCGCACTACATCATACAGCGCACAAAGTTTTACAGCATACGAGATTATACAACGCACTAAAGCAATTATACATACAATATCTACACTCTGATCGTACGCATATACGCCTTCCCCCGCCCGCGCTGAGCAACTCTTTCTAACATGGATAGCAAAACAGCTCAGGA
The DNA here is from genome assembly GCA_003706285.3 of Kuraishia ogatae. NCBI lineage: Eukaryota > Fungi > Ascomycota > Pichiomycetes > Pichiales > Pichiaceae > Kuraishia > Kuraishia ogatae. Next base: position 98,169 of record PPKV03000024.1, on the reverse strand, counting down.
TGAATTCTCCACCAACTCTAATGGTATATCACATATAGATGGAAAACCAAACAATACCCCCGAGGAAGAGGAGGAGCTCCAGTCTCTTTCAACGCAAACACCAATACTACTCTCTCCGGTGTCGTCTATAAGTTCCCCGATGAGCTCTCCTCCCTCGTCCCCTTCGCTGGCGCCCAAGTTTAGAAGATCCAGTTCTCGTGATGCAGATGATTATGCAGTGTCATCTGACTCTGATGTGTGCTCCATCAGTAGTTTTGGCTCTGGTCCAATGACACCGTACTCTCCGCCTATCAGCAGAGACAATTCCAGCGGGGATAGACGTATCAGTGATATGTCAATACGGTCCATAGATAACGTTCTGGTCCCAGAAAGGAGCAGTGTATCTCACTCGAGTAAAGATGGAGTGGGTGAGAGAGCAGATAGATTGACACGCACCATACAGGAGAGGAAAGCGTCTCCTTCAAAAGGTGGTGAAGTTCGCAGAAGGAGCAGTGGAAACGGTAAAAGACCTCTACGAAGGCCGTCAAGGCCACTGAAAGACCAAGAGGCGAATTCCGCTGGTCGGATATTCAAAAACCTGCTCATTTTAGAGGAGTCTCTCAGACAACAGCTAGCCCAGCAACGGGATCTGAGGCGAAAATACCTGGCTTTTTTCAGCGCTATGGCATTCATTGTCGCAGTTTGTGCATACCAGTTAATGTTTGGAGAGTCAAATGGCCCCGTGACATTTGCCCCTACCGGGTATCTAAAAGTGTTATACAGAGTCACATTTGTTATTACAACAGTGGCTCTCACTCTCTTCTATCTCAGTGGAGAATACCATAGGACGGTAGTCACCCCAAAGAGATTTATTGTTATTTCTAATAAAGGTCTTCGACAGCTCAATGTCAGGTTGGTGAAAGTTTCCACTCCGACTGCTGATCGCCTTAGTGATATTTCGAGGTGGGCTATGCGCGTCCTGGCTGCTGTTTTGAGATACCAGTTGGAGTTTATATCTGGCAGCCGTTTTCCAGTACCGAAATCCATATTAACCAGAGTGCGGGACCTTGTGAATGCGATGGAGATTCGTTCACAACCACGAGTAGGGGCCACTCAGGTGAAATTAGTACTCAACCCTCGCGTGTTCAATACTGCTACAAGAGAGCAGTGGGAGTTATACAGGAATGAATTTTGGGCAAGAGAAGGAGCCAGGAGGAGGAGGAGGATGTTAAAACAAGCTCAGAACTGATACCCATTTAGATGTAGATAGTGTAAATAAAGTTAAATGCACTGCTTTCAGGTTTATTATATTTGAGCGGCCTCTAGTTTTGCAAAGTACATATGGAGTGATTGGTGGTAACAGTAGTGTGGGCCAAAAAAAACAGGCAGTGCGTCAACTATGTTCCTTCGGGCTTCAATCCGATCAATATCTCCCCCGCATAATGCCGGTTCGGGGAAGGTAGTGCAGGATCGTATCCAGTTTTTCCCAAGCAGCTATGCAGCAAAGCGGTAAACCGGTTTTGACCTCCATAGTAGACACCCCCCTTTCCGTTCGGTCCGGACGGAAACCTATGCGGATATATAGCGGAATCAAAACATTTCACAACATTTTAGGCAAACAAGGAGGGGGCACAAGTGTATGGCAAGTTTAACATAATATACATCTTGAAATAGTTGGGTGTCATTCAGTCAGTCATATATAATGGCTCGTCCTCCTAATAGTTGGGTTTGGTCGCATTTCAGACACATCTCGTCTAATGGCCCTGTGCAGAACGTGCAATGTATAAGCTGTTCCAAAGTGTTCAAGTACTCGGCAAGGAACGGACCAACCAACCTTGCTAGACATGTCTCTAAAGCTCACAATGTTGTCCCTGATGCCTCGTCTCCCATGAGAAGGCGCCCTTTCTCAACCGATAAGAGCGTGGCCTCCAGAGCTCTAACCTTACACGCTCCATCAGGAGATTCCCATTCCCCTCGATCGGGTCTGGAATTGGCGATCCACCCACCAGATGGGAGAACAGATATTACCAATAACTCAATGAATGGAGTTCATGAATCTGTACAGCCATCTGCAGATTATTCTGATCCGGAATCTCGTGCTATTGCTTTCAGCACACCACTTTACAGATTACAGGTTCCTCCATCTGGCGGTAACGGACAACCAATTACCCCTCAAAGGGGTCCACCGCTTGAACATCAACTGCATATAGCCTCAGTTGAAATAGCCCAACAAGCGCAAAGCAATCAAGTAGCATTACCACCCCCAAACTCACATCATGGCCCTCACCCTCCATCACGCACACCACTAGTGAATTCCGCTCCTGTAGCTCAAGCTAATCACAACCCACACAACAACAGCAACGGCAGCAGTAAAAACAGCCTAGGGAGTAGTTCAAGCTTTCAACCTGTAAAGGGACAGAACCACTCTCTCAGCAGCAGACTCTCTCAGCTGGAACGCACTGTTGCACGAATGGAGCAAAGGATAATGGTGAGCTTCAACTCACAGAGAGGACCAGGAACTGATATACCGTTTGAAATTGTACCATTCGCCGATGGTGTGCACCCCACGGAGTTCTTATTGAACGGCACAGCTTTGCCATTACTCCCAAACGTGTACGCACTTTTCGAGTGTTCAGATCATGTGCTAGATATATACATTTCTCATTATCAAATACAACCGGCATCTACGCGACAAGAAAAGGTGTTCAGGATCGGCCATCATATAGGTTGTTTTTCTATCGACAAATACTGGGAGGCGTATCAGAGAGTGATGCAGAGGGGCCAGCCCTCTAGGGGTTGACTAGTTCGACACTTAGGATGTCGATTTAGTGCCATGCGATGCTGGTATCCATCGAGAAGGATGTCCATGCCAATGGTGAGGTATCGATCTGAAATATGAGTTGGCGATTTACTGAACGGTGCCAATATGTCTCCTGTCTTTCCTCTGCTTTTGACTAAGATGAAGGTGCACTGCTTGTGTATACTATTATGTTACCTTTGTTTCTTATTCCTATTTTTCACCTTGGATTTTTCTGAGTCTTATGCTGGCTATATCTGTAAATTACTTTTCATTATTTGTTACCAATTTTGCTAAATACTTTGTATATAAAGCAACAATTTAAAATAGAGTACCGACACAGTATACACCCCAACCCCGGCCACGTTATGAACGGTTTAACGCCTTTTCGGATACCCATGTCTCATCTCGCATCTTCCTGCATGATCTATGCACAGTTAGCGGATTCCCTGCCTCAAGAAAGGAGCTTCAAAGATCACAGCACCCAGAGCGGTACTTGACAAAGCAAATCTGCCATTTGCCACCGGGCAACACTGTACATATGTCATTTGTTAGGAGGGAGAAGATCACATACTTGCGCTACTTGCGTGAGGAGAGCACTACTACCTAATATAAATGAAATGGGTGCGTATCTGTATTGTCTATAATTTATTTAATCAGCAGTTTTTATACCAAACGGACAGTTGGGGTGTACAATTGTAAGAAGAAAAACTTACCCAGTCAACGAATTGCTCAAATCTCGTTTGATTGTTGTTTGAGATTAAGGCATAGCTTACAAATACATACATATCCTACCGTCAATATTGTCTGGAGTGAGGAGAGCGCGAGAGCAGGCTCAACAAGTTAGTTTATCATACTTCACACATCTATAGATATATACATTTCTGCATTTACACATAAATCTAATTCAACATGTTGTCATCACATCCCACACAGGAAAGGATGCATTTCAAGTTTGAACGTTTCCTGAAGAGGGAGTATTCCTTTGAGTTGAATCCGTATCGCCCACTATGTCCTTACTACTCTTCCTCCGGAAGCTGTCCAAACGGGCCTGATTGTCCTGATAAGCATGTGCCGAGGATGTACAACAACAAAATCGTGTGCAAGCATTGGTTAAGAGGCCTATGCAAAAAGGGTGAAGATTGTGATTATCTCCACGAGTATAACCTGCAAAAGATGCCTGAATGTGCCTACTTCACCAAAAATGGAAACTGCACACAATCAACTGACTGTATATACCTCCACATAGATCCCACATCCAAGATTCCAGAGTGTCATAGTTATTCAACACTTGGGTTTTGCCCTGAAGGACCCAAGTGTTCTCGCAGGCATGTGAGAAAGGTGATGTGTCCTCTCTACCTCACTGGGTTTTGCCCCAAGGGCTCTGAATGTGAGCTCACACATCCCAAATTTGACTCCACGCTGGTTGCTGGAAGGTTGAGAATCAGACCAGATGCCGAAATTTTGGAGGGAAGGAAGAAAAGTGAACAACAGGAAGCAAATGGGAGGCAGGTTGTTTCTGGTGCAGAGATTCCTGGCCTGGTTGCTGGAGCACACTTGATGCAACCTCGGGCATCTCCCCAAGAAGAAATCGCTCATAATACTTGATTGTACACTTCTGCAATAGCTTACGAATGAATGACCATTATATCCAAGATTCAAAAAAGTAACTCGAACTTTTGTTTATTGGAGGCTTTGGTGGAGACCCACCTAATTAGCCTTATCATGCATAATACAGCTTATAAATCACTCATTTCCATTTCCTGTCAACCCTCAATCCCCTTGCTCTTCTCCTTTCATCTGGTGTGAGAACCCAATTCATTCCTTCAAAGCCATCCAAATCATCATCCTCATCCATTCCCATTATCATGATGATCTGTGTTACCCGAATAAATCTGTCACGTAGGCGATAGTTCAGCTTGGTGATCTCTCCAATGATAAGACTAACGTTCCTCTCCAGTTTGATTGAGCCTAACTCATTTGATTTCCTCTCCAGTGCCCAGACACAGCTCTCCAATTGCTCAGCAATTGATTCAACCGCTACTTGCATTAGGAGCATAAAGTTGTCCTTGGAGAGAGTGCTCAAATATGGCAATATCAATTGGCTCCATTCCCACAGAAATCTTAAAACAGTATCTGCGCTATCACTAGGGCCAGAACCGTTACTGCTAACGAGATACTCTCCTTCTCTGAATACGTCATTAATCATGCGCTGGATCCTCAATTTGAACACCTGGTTGAACAATACACTCACCTGTGATGAAACCAAAGCTTGCGCTTTTTGGTGCAGGTTGGAAGACATCGACAGCAGAATTGCCTTCACTTTGCCACGAAGTTCTGTACCTGCGCCAAAATCAACAACCATCTCCGAGGAGGCGGGGATAGCCTGAGCTCCCATGGATTCTTCTGCCCTTAGGAATTTGGCCATCTCTATATCGTCCAGAATTGCCATACTATCTGGATGTTCTAGCTGTGCCACCAACCTTGTAATCACCTTCTCGCAGTAGCTATCAAGCAAGTACACCGAATTGAGAAGAGAAATGAAGTTTGCAAGTCTGGTTGCATTCGCCTCATCGCTTCCTCCCGCTATGCTCATTGCACTGAGAGCATTGCTGGCTCCCCTCATAAAGGTGCTACCGCCAATGGACATTACACCAGTGGCAGAAGCAGATAAAGCATCACCAGACACAGTAGAGCCTCCTATACCAATACCACCAATCGGAGGAGTACTACTACGAGGAGTTCCATTACCAAGTTGATTACTATTTCCAATGATGCTACTGAGCTGAGGGATATGGCTGCCACCAGAGGCGCCACCTGCGTTGGCTACTGAACCCTGTGCAACAACTCCGCCATTCTGAAGCAGCGTTATAGTCTGTGCAGTGAGCAACTGCGAACTTGCTCTCGGTTGGAAGTCACGTATTTTCCTGTGAAGCATGTTCAGGAGATCATTTTCTAGCACTCTACGGATATTGGTAACCATAGTCTTGATGATGAGGAGCTGGCCAGACTCCAGGGTTTGCTGCATCACAGAATTAAGTACAAGCAGCACATCTTCGATCATGGAGCTACAAGGAGGGGAGTCTGGCGACAACGAAAGAAGGTTTTGTGCAGATGTATGATGCTTGTTGAGGGTGGATGACATGTACTTCACACAAAGTATCAATTGTGGGGACAGATCAGGCAGCTCCTCTATCTGGTGAGCCTTCTCTATGGAACGGCGTAAGTAGAAAGTGGATAATTTGTCAAAAGTGGGTGAAATATGTGTTTTGATTTTCTCCATGAATACAGAATGCAATAGTGGTGTGGGAAACACGCAAGCTTTGGTGCTCTGATCAATAGCCGCTAGGTCACCACTGGTATCGCTCGCCAGAGTATGTCCATTTGGCGAAACTCCAACGTTTTCAGTCAACTCCACACCAGGGCTAACGTCTTCATCTTCGTCAATCAGAAAGTTGTTCCATTGCTGAGTGAAGAACTTGCAGTATGTACACCATCTGTTGAGGATAGAGGATATTTCGGACACCAGATCACTCACATCAACGATGGAGATGATAGTATCGCCATCTACGGACTCGTCAAGGTTTTCATTATTCAACATGGATGATACCAACACAGGATAGTCATATCTAGCGATGCCATCGAGCGTCTTGTCTATACGCTTTGCATCCCAGAAGGTATCGAAGATCAGCCCGCACTGGAGGTCGCATTCATTTTGAATATTGGTTAGCACAGAGCTCACCACATGTGGACCATAAAACTTGCTGATCAGCTTTGAATGTTGGGATATGATGCTGCAAACCATTTCAAAGAGTTTGAGCAAAATCAGAGAGTAATATCCGGGTTTGGAGCCCCACCCTTGAGCGTTTTTTACGATCAGTCGACTCTGTTCGCTGATGATGTTGCAAATAAACTTGGAATAACAGCTTAGACCAGTCTCGGCCCTTCCAATAAGTGGGAATAATTCAAAATAGTATGTGAGCTTAGATACATCACGTGCTGCAGCGGCGGCATTGAATTCTTTTTCAAATAAAGTGGTGAGGTCTGCTATCCATGTCTGTATTGTGGTCAATGGCATATCGGGGAGATCGCTTGTTGGAACCACTGCAGCAACAAATTTATCTGTAATCAATCCTTCTGGGAGTAGATTAATAGTGTGGATGCTCTCACACGCAGCCAACCAATTGCCCTGTGCTATAGCCGAGTTGGCTTTGAGGATCTCGGTTTTGAGAGTTTTGACGTTTTCCACATAATCGAGGGTAACCCTCACTTTTGATCTTTCGAGATCGAGAAGACGCACTTTTTCCGTTATATCATTGCTGAGGTTATTGGCATTGGCAAGGATCTCCCTAAGATCGCGGGATGACGAGAGAGTGGTTGAAAGTTCCACCCTTGTCACCTCTAGTCGTCTCACGGCGGCCGCATGTGCCGCCATTTGTTTCTCGGTGAAACTTTTGAGCTGCTTATCGAGTTGTTGCTGCTTTGTGTCTATGGTTGCTATAATCTTGGCCAAGGCATAGGGGGAAGATGCCAGTTGAAGAGATCGTGTTAACTTGGCGATCTCCGTCTGCAAGGCCTCTGCCGATGGGAGTGAGTTATCATCGGAAGACATGGTTTATTGAGAACGCATCAAGTGGTGTGAAGTGGCAAATGCTTGAAACGCTATATTGACCAGTGTGTATGCAAGTGTTTTACTCCAGTTGACATAGAGTTCACTATATGCCTTTTGTATGATATATATGTATGCAGCTGGGTGTATTTCTCTATAATAGTACAATTGATTTCCAGATATCAATAGAATAATATATATATATTCACAATTAAATCTCGTCAGTAGCCCTCACTTCGAGGATATCTTTCTTTTGTCCCTAACCCTCGTGGATCGACTGCCTCACTCACATCAACAACGCACTCGTATCCTGTCCCATCGGCACATACCCACACTAACGCGCCTTCTGCCTTCCTCTCTATATTCTCCCTGTCCGATCTCTCTCTAGTATAGACATGCTAAAAGCTTATGCAGGCAGGCAGAAGGCAGGCAGAAGGCAGGCGGTGTGGGCTTATCAAGCGGGCAAGCCCAATCTATATGCTGTGCTCATAAAAATATACACATCCTGTATTTCTTGTAAATCTTGTAAATCTTGTAAATCCTGCAAATCTACTCGGATATTTAGAACATAATGTACTTCTTTTGCCTCAAATTTAAGGTAATCGTGGCAGACCTTTGTATTACACTTTAATTTGCAACTATAGCAAATCGGTATACACATCAGTATGGCACATCGGTATAGAATATCAGAACCGTGCTATATAGCAGCAGCAATAGTAGCAGCTATGGCAGCAGCGGCAACAGCATATTTGCGCTGCATCCCCCTCCCCGTGTCTACGCGTTCGCAGGGCGATGAGGTAGCAAGTTGAGAGGAACTGCAGGCAGTGTGGAGAAGAAGCAGGGTAGGGCCCTGATGGAGACCTCGTTCAGGAGGTGGAATTAGTTTGTTGTTTCTATTGAGTTGTAGTAACTCTACATATAGGTGTGACAAGGTGATAGGATACCAGAAAAATATATACAAATATTCATCTAAAACAGTTAATTCCCATTCATTTCTTGTCGTATTTCCAAAATGTTCCTGTCTAGCACTAGATCACACGTGCTGGCAAGTATGAAAGCATTCCAAGGAGTTAGCGGCACAACACGCTACATCTCATCAAGAGCACAATTCCACTCACCTTTTGGCAATAACTTACATGTGGGATTTTTGAGATTCAAATCAGCTGCTCCCATCACTTTATCTCCATCACTGCGGGCTCAATCGAAGAGATTGGGCCTTCTTCTTGGAGTGTGTGGTAGTTACGGTTTGGCCTCCACTTCTGCCGCAATCAGGAACGATTTCGCCAAATCCTCATTAAACACACCGGCCATCTCATCAAGGATACAGCACTCGCCAGAGATCCCCAAGTGTGATGGTGCCTTTGGTGGAAAGTTGAACTACCAGGAACTGACCATTGGCAGTATGCTCGGACTGGCATTGGGTGTCGTTGCTGGCAAACTCAGCAGTGTCATTGTCTTCTTATCTCTTGCAGCATATCTCAGTATTCAGGTAAGATAAATTGGGGCCTGCTCCTCTCTTCAGCATGCCGTTTCTTTGCAGCTCTCGATTAACTAACAGTTACAGTTCTTGCATTCAAGAGGTATCATAACCATACCGGTTACCTCTATCATCAGAGTAGGCACTCAGAGGATCGATGTTCGTAAAATGATTTTTGAGCAGCCAAGTTTCAATATCACCTTTGTTCTTTGCTTTTTGATAGCGGCATTTAATGTCTGAGAGAAGAAACGTTTAACCATCAAGTCAGTTATATGTATATCACACATGTATTCGCATAAAATATACGTCTCTATGTAACATAGATGATCACTTCTTCAAAATAGTAACCACATCCTCATCCTCCAGAACATGCGAAAGACCCACGTACTGGGGTTGATGCTTCACAGATGAACCGTAGACGATAGCGTTCTTAAATTCAGATACAAGAGACTTGTGAATCTGGTTACAGAAGTCCTCTACCGTACAGTTTGAATTCCTCAACACAATGGGTTCGTTGAAGTCAGGAAGACGACCCTTTGGTTTGGTATACACTCTCACCAGGTTGAGACGCTCCCACATGAGCTCCAAGAGATCATCGAGGTTCCATCCGTTACCCGAAGAGATGGGGATGGCGTTTGGGATTCTATACAGCAACTCCAACTCCTCAATAGAGAAAGAATCAATCTTGTTCAGCACATAAACAGCTGGGATGTACTTTCTGTTCTGAGCCTCAAGCACATCAATGAGGTCATCAACCGTGGCATCACATCTGAAAGCAATATCGGCAGAGTTCATACGGTACTCTGACATAACTGCCCTGATTTCATCATAGTCCAAATGTGTGAGGGGGACAGTGTTTGTGATGTTGATTCCACCACGTTCCTTCTTCTTGAGCAAAATGTTTGGAGGTTCTTTGTTGATTCTGATTCCAAAGCCTTCGAGTTCGTGCTCAATGATCTTTTTATGCTGCAAAGGCTTGTTCACATCCAAAACAATAAAAATAAGGTTACATGTTCTGGCCACAGCAATCACCTGCTTACCTCTACCCTTACCGTCCTTGGCACCTTCTATGATACCGGGAAGATCCAACATCTGAATCTTGGCTCCCTTGTATTTAATCACACCAGGCACAGTTGTCAAAGTGGTGAATTCATATGCAGCCGCTTCTGAGTGGGTTCCTGTAATCTTGGAAAGCAGAGTACTCTTACCAACGGATGGGAATCCCACGAACCCTACCGTAGCAACGCCTGTTCTGGCCACGTCGAAACCAACTCCTCCACCTCCTCCGCCACCGGTTGGTGTGAGCAACTCTCTTCTAAGCTTGGCAAGCTTGGCTTTTAACTGACCCAAATGGAACGAAGTTGCCTTGTTCTTTTGGGTCTTGGACATTTCATCCTCAATTTGCTTGATCTTTTCCACTGTGGTCATCTTGGATGTGTATGCTGGGCTTTAGTCTGTGTGTGTACTTGTGGTATATATATGAGATCCTGTGAGCCGGCAAAACTACCTGAGAGCTCTGTTCGACGTCTCGAGCAACAAAGACTCTCAATAATAAAAAAATCTGAAAAATGTGCCCTCCGCTCAACAGGAGACCTGGATGTCTCACCTGGTTGACTTTGTTAGAGGTATAATAACAGAAACTTTCAACCAATAATGGTCTCCCTCTCTCTCAAAGTGTATATAGTTTATAAGTGTGTATTCACTATACGTATAAACTATAGGTATATATATATATACATGTGAGATCGGTATGCTTTAGCCAGTTAACTAATTTCCATCTGTTGGCTACTACTAAGTTCCTTCAACTTTTCTTACTGCATACTAAACAAAGCCTTTTCCCCCTCTAGTGCTGCACTGACAGAAGCTAGAGACTCTCTTCCCTCTATCGCTGGCCTCCCTCTCTTTCTCGCTGTCCCTCTCGCTGTCCCTCTCGCTGTCCCTCTCGCTGTCCCTCTCGCTGTCCCTCTCGCTGTCCCTCTCGCTGTCCCTCTCTCATTGATCTCATCTCTCAACCTGTCCGCGTGCCACTCTACCCTCTATTGCCTTCGCTGCTACTCATCTGCATAAATTTTTTTCTGCAATCCATCCGGGTAACATTTAAATTTTTCAGCAAGCTGAAAAGTTCTCTAACCAGACAGGCTCCTGCAGAAATAGAAATAGCAGGGAACAGGTGTCACATAGAGGCATCTGGCAGAGTGGGCCTGACACGGGCGGGGCGCCTTCGCAAGGTAGTGTGGAAGCCCCAGCTGGGGGGAGGAGGAAGAGATTCCTATGCAAAGTTGTAGTGCAAAGTTGCAGCGCGCGAGGGTGAAAGTCTCACTTAGAGGGAGAGGGTGAGTGTGAGTGTGAGAGAACGGGATTAGACACTCAGGCAGACTCTTAGTGAAATAAACTCGTTATCAGTTAAAAAGGGAGGTACAACTGATTGAAACACAAAGATCCCAAAGTTTAGTGGATATATATTATCAAAATGGCTAAAAAGTAAGTACTATGTTTTAATTATATGGAGTTATTTGCAATCAGAGTATCTATGTATCTGCTGTATGCATTTTTCAGTGTTGATGCATTGGTGACTGGTATCGCAAAGATAGGCACACCCCCACCCCTTCCCGTTGTAGTATATTCTCGTACTTGGGATATTCTGTTTATGTCATCAATATCGGGTGGTTGAAAGTGGAAGCCACCGTTCAATGAGACCCTGTAATATTGGCCACCTCTTCGTTTCACTGATTTCATCACTATTCATAGCATGCTTCGCGTCGCTGTCACATGAAGGTCATACTAACAAAAGCTTCATAGGGGAAAGAAGGGAGGCAAAGCCGCCGATTGGGAAGACGAGTATGACGAGACTCCTGCCGAGGAGTTTGGTGCCCCAACTGAGACGTCAGTCACTCCTGCAGACGGTGAAACTGAAACTGAAGCTGAAGGTTCCTCTGAGCCTCAGGCTGCCTCAGCAGATGATCTTGCTGGTGACTTCATGTCTGCTTTGAGAAAGTCCAAGACTAAGAAGCAGCAGAAGGTTGTCGAGGAAGAAGCCAAGGCCGAAAAGGCGCCAACCGGACCAGTGATCAAGTCCAAAAAGGAAAAGGAGAAAGAAAAGAAAGAGAAGGAAAAGCTCAGAAAGAAGCAAATTGCTGAGAAGAAGAAGCAGGCTCAACAGGATAGTAAGACTGCTGCTGGAAACAACAGCGAATCATCAACCAGGGAGTCTACTCCTGCCCCAGAGACTCCAGCAGCTCCAGCTGAGGAGAAGCCAAAGCCCGCTGCAAAGGGAAAGAAGATCCCCGCTGGTATTGCTGCTCTTAAGAGACAGCTTGAGTTGAAGAAGCAGGCTGAGGAGGAAGAAGCAAGACTTGCTGAGGAAGAAGCCCGTTTGGCTGCCGAGGAAGAAGCTAGACTTGCTGAAGAGGAGAAGCGCAATGAGGAGCTGAGACAGGCCAGAAAGGAGAAAGAAAGGGCCAAAAAGGAACAACTCAAGGCTGAGGGTAAGCTGCTGACAAAGAAACAAAAGGCTGAAAAGCAGGCTCAGGAGAGAAGACGTGCTGCCCTTCTCGCCAGTGGAAATGTCACCATCAAGGCTCTTCAGAACCAGGCCGAGGGTGACACAGCCGAGGGTGCAAAGCCAAAGAAGGTTGTATACGGAAAGAAGAAGAGCAAGAAGAGCAAGGAAGAAACTGCTACTCCGGAGCCCGAGGCCGAGGTCAAGGCCGTAAAAACTCCTGAAGTAGTTGCTGCCTTAAACGGTGACAGCCATAAGGATGCTCTTGTTGATGACTGGGAGAAGATGGCTCTTGAAGATGACGAGCCTGTCGCCGAGGACTGGGAGATGGCTCTTGAAGATGATGAGCCTGTCGCCGATGATGATGAACCACAGAACGAGGAGGCATCTGTCGAAAGTGATGAACCAAAGACTGATGACGACACCACTGCTGCTGCTGCTGCCGCTGCAGCTATTGCTGCAAAGGAGGCTGAAGAGGCTGTTAGAAAGCAGAAGGAAGCAGAAGAAGCTGCTATTAGGACCGCAAAGCAGAAGGAAGAAGAGCTCAAGAAGCAACAACAACAGCAGGCCCTTGCGACCAGAGGCAAGTCAAACAAGGCTTCCAAGGAGCCTGATACCTCCAACTTGCGTTCTCCCATTTGTTGTATTCTTGGTCACGTCGATACCGGTAAGACCAAGCTTCTCGACAAGGTGAGACAGACCAACGTCCAGGGAGGTGAGGCTGGTGGTATCACCCAGCAGATCGGTGCCACATACTTCCCGGTTGAGGCCATTAAGCAGAAGACCGCTGTCATGTCACAGTACGAGAAGATGTCTTACGATGTCCCAGGTTTGCTCATTATCGACACTCCAGGTCACGAGTCTTTCACTAACTTGCGTAGCCGTGGTTCTTCCCTGTGTAACATTGCAATCCTGGTTATCGATATCATGCATGGTCTGGAGCAGCAGACTATTGAGTCGATCAAACTGTTGAGAGAGCGTAAGGCTCCCTTTGTCGTTGCCCTCAACAAGATTGACAGACTTTACGACTGGCAAACTATACCCAACAACTCTTTCAGAGACTCGTTCAACAAGCAGACTCGTAGTGTCCAGCAGGAGTTTGACGACCGTTTCACCAAGATCAAGGTGCAGCTTGCTGAGCAGGGTCTTAACTCTGAGCTCTACTTCCAGAACAGAAATCTCTCCAAGTATGTCTCTGTTGTTCCAACCTCTGCCGTGACTGGTGAAGGTGTTCCAGATCTTTTGTGGCTCCTTTTGGAGCTTACTCAGAAGCGTATGAGCAAGCAACTCATGTACCTGAGTGAGGTTGAGGCCACCATTCTAGAAGTTAAGGTTGTCGAAGGTCTTGGTACCACCATCGATGTTGTCCTTTCCAACGGTGTTCTTCGAGAAGGTGATAGAATTGTGCTGTGTGGTATGAATGGTCCAATTGCTACAAATATCAGAGCGTTGTTGACGCCACAGCCGTTGCGTGAACTGCGTGTCAAGTCCGAATATGTGCATAATAAAGAGGTTAAGGCCGCTCTCGGTGTTAAGATCGCCGCAAACGACCTCGAGAAGGCCGTTGCCGGTTCTCGTTTGCTCGTTGTCGGTGAAGATGATGATGAGGATGAGCTTTTGGACGAGGTGATGGACGACCTTACTGGTTTGCTCGACTCTGTGGATTCTTCTGGTCGTGGTGTCACCGTCCAGGCTTCAACACTTGGTTCTTTGGAAGCCCTCTTGGATTTCCTCAAGGATATGAAGATTCCCGTTATGTCGATCGGTCTTGGTCCTGTCTACAAGCGTGATGTCATCAAAGCATCTGCCATGTTGGAGAAGGCAAAGGAATATGCCGTCATGCTTTGCTTCGATGTCAAGATTGACAAAGAAGCCGAGCAGTATGCTGAAGAGCAAGGTATCAAGATCTTCAGCGCTGATATCATCTACCACTTGTTTGATGCATTTACTGCTTACCAAAACAACCTCTTGGAGGAGCGTAGAAAGGCCTTCTTGGAGTATGCCATCTTCCCATGTGTGTTGAAGACGATTCAGATCATCAACAAGCGTAACCCAATGATTATTGGTGTTGACGTTCAGGAAGGTGCAGTGCGTATTGGTACTCCTATCAGTGCTGTAAGAGTTGATCCAGTCACCAAAGAGAGAAATGTCATGCTTTTGGGTAGGGTTGTATCTCTGGAAGTGAACCACAAATCTGTAGACATTGTCAAAAAGGGCCAAACCAATGCTGGTGTTGCTATGAGACTCGAGAACCCATCGGCTGCTCAGCCAACTTGGGGTAGACATGTGGATGAGTCTGATCTCTTGTACTCTCTCATCACACGTCGCTCCATCGACACTCTCAAGGACCCAGCATTCAGAGATACTGTTAGCAGAGATGACTGGTTGCTCCTCAGAAGTCTGAAGGGTGTTTTTGATATCAAATAGGTTATACAAGATATAGCTGGATTTGTATATGTGTTTGTTGTCACCGCGATATAGTTGTTCTGTGAATATCATGTTTGATTTAGAATTTTCATTCTGTGTGCTTTCTGTAGTAAATGGGTCTACCTAATGTAGTCGTCCCACGCTGTAACTTGTCAAAAAATAATTTATCAAATATGCATTAATTTTAAAATGATTCTGTATATATATATATGAACACAAATGTTAATCTTTTTTTCCCGCTTGTCCATCACACATTATTCAACTCTGCCCATTACGCCATCTCTCTATTTGAATGCTGGCATATGAGCCATCACGTCAAAGCTGCCCGTTCCTACATTTGACAATTTTCCCAAAACAATACGAGCAGAAGGCGACTCAAGCTCTTCTCTCTCATTATCAACAACCGCCTTGGTCAAAAACTGACAAGTGGTTTCATAGGACATCTTCATGAATGCTGAGGTAGAAGAATCTATACCCTGACGGTTAAAGGCAAGGTATGTTCCCTCTCTGGTCATCATATCAGCGATAAGATCCAAATGTCTGCTACTGACACTGATGGCATACCTTCCGAACACGTTGTTGATTTCGTTGACAATGGTATTTCTAGCAGCCTCAACACCATAAGTCCTTAAGACGGCTGCAATATCGTTAGATCTGATGTCGTTAACGTTGATGAACTCATCGTGTTCCCACATGGCCTGGAAGTTGACACCCTCAGTGACGAGCACACGCTTTCCCTTCTCGGGCTCTGGATGCACACATCTACCAATGTGCGCAATCTCCCTCACAACGCAACGTCTACATACATCTTCAACAATGTTCACCATGAGCAACTTCTGGGTCTCAGAGTTCAGCTCAAGCTTGAAGCTACACCACGAACCATTTTTGTCATCGAAGTTAAATGCCGATACAAAGTGGTGAGCACCAATCACCTCCAGTTGGCGGTTTCTAGCCTCCTTGGAAATCTCGGCAGAAGATGATACACTAGAAGCACCGTTTGCAATGTCCTCCATCTCCTCATCAGAATCGGAATCAGAATCGCCGCTGTCACTGTCGTTACTGCTGTCCGAGTCAATCTCCTCGTCAGACTTTTCGGCATTACGCATTGTCTCGATCTCCTCGTCATCAGGACCATCGTAAGAGACAGCTTGCTTGGTGTTTGACTTGAGTCTGTCGTCTGTGGCATCATCATCATCACCGTTAGCATTTGCAACGGTCTGGGCTTGGCCAGATAACTCTGTCTGGGAAGCAGGAACAGCCTCACCAACAGTTGGCAGGGACTCGTTGTTGAGTTTCTTCTGTTTCTTAACTTCCTTGACAATGGCCATCTCCAGGGCACTGAGGAATTTGGACATGATGAAGGTGGCCAGTTCCTCCTTGGTAACATCATACTCCTGTTCATAATCAGAGTTGTCGAAGAATTTGACATTCACCTCGTAAGAACGAGTGGCACGGCCATCGCTTGCGCCGGTATTCTCGACAACAGTGACATCATCAATGAACTCAGAGAAGACAACACGAGCAACCGATTTGCAGAAGGCATCTGCCTGTTCATCACTAACGTCATCCAAAATGGGCAGGGTCATCTGAGGAGTCTTGATGGCAGAGGAGGCAGTCATGATAATTTCTCTCATACGTGGGATACCAAGGGTCACATTTGCGGCACCGTGGCCAGCAAAGTGGAAGGTGTTTAGTGTCATCTGGGTGGATGGCTCACCAATTGACTGGGAGGCGATAATTCCGACAGATTCGCCGGGATTGATGAGTGATCTCATGTATTTGAGCTGCATAAGAGCACGGAATTTCTTAGCCGTGACCTCACCGTGCTTAGGGAACAATTGAGGATTCTTTTCAATGAAAGTGTCAAGCTCTGCCTGGAATCTCTCAGAAACGGAACCCAGATATTTACCCGGGTTATAAACCGAAAGAACAGGGTCGTATTTGGCAGACTGGAGGTAATGTGGAAGGTCAGCATTCTTGTTGCTGTGTTTGGTGACCTTCTTAGAGTAGCGTAAGGCAGAGTCAATGTCCAAATTCTCAAGCTTCTCACCTGGATTGTATTTCTTGAGGAGGGAGGTGTAGTTTTTAGAACAGAAGTCAAACTGGTACATGTGAGACTCCTTTGTGACATCCACAGCATCTCCACCATAGAGGAATTGAATGAGAGTACCGTCAGCGTTACGGACCGAGTTATCGTAAGACACATGCACACCTTCCAGTTGCTTGGTGAGACACCTCTGGAGATAACCAGATCTGGATGTCTTCACGGCGGTATCAATAAGACCCTCTCTACCAGCCATACAATGGAAGTAGTACTCCTGAGGCAGCACACCAGAATAGAAACGACCTTTAATGTAACCACCTGCACGGGCATCAGTCTCAAATGGCTTGAAAGATGGCAAGGTCTTACCAGATACCATCACAGGCACTCTACGACCTTCAAGGGCCTGCTGACCAAGCAAACACATGATCTGTGACACGTTGACATTGGAACCCTTAGCACCAGATAAAGCCATAGCCTGCATAGAGTTGTATGGAAACGCCTTCATGGTACCACCGGGCAGACATTTGCTGACAACCTTGGAAGTGATGGTGTTCACCTTGGACTGAGAAACAGCATCAAGGATACCTAATTTGGAGTCATCTCTGAGGATCTCCTCGAGTCTTCTCAACAATTCAGGATCGGAATTGCTAACGCCCCCATCAAGGTTAGTCACCTCAGCAGCGGCAACACGGCCAACATCAACAGACTGTTTGAGGATTTCTCTTCTCCACTCATTACCCTCCTCGGTAAGACGGAGATCATCCATTCCACAGGTTAAACCGGTGCCAGTGATGTAGTTTGTGAAAAGACGGCCGAGCACAGAAAGGGCCTTCCCTGCCACCACAGGGCCATAAACCTCATGCAAAGAGTGCACAATACCGTACTGCGAAGCACCATACTGGGATTTGTCGAGGATACCACTGATAAGTTTACCATCCTTGAAAATAACTTCATTTTCAGTAGAGCCTTCACCCCAGTAACTGGAAGGAATCTTGTTCTTTGACACCAAGTTGATACCAGGCATCTCCTTGGGTGTGATGTTCAGCAACACCGTGGAGATCACCTGCTTACCAGTCCAGAGCGCAACGGGCTTCACCACAGCAGGCGCAAGTGTGAGAATCTTACCATACGTGGCATGACCATCCTCTGGACGGATACAACCATAGATGAGCTGCTGATATTTTTCTCTGGTGAAGAAAGAATCCTTGCTTGTGATCCAAACACCGGCAGAGATATGGTCCTGAATGAGACCTCTGAGAGGACTGCCAGAAGTTGGAGTCAAATACTGCGAGTCTGTGTTGGCAAGGTTGAGGGCCTCGGCTTTAGCATTCTCATTTTGAGGGAAATGCATATTCATCTCATCACCATCGAAATCAGCATTGTAGGCACCAGTGTTGGCATAGTGCAACCTCAAAGTCTTTTCTCCAGGAAGGACACGCACCTTGTGACCCATCATGGAGGCTTTATGCAATGTGGGTTGTCTGTTCATAATGACAACATCTTTATTTTTAATGTGGCGGTACACCTTTTTGTTCACCACACCAGTAGCTCCGGTGGAAGGAGTCATAAGTTGGTTGGCAATGGCCGTTCTCTGTTCAATAGTCATTCCAATAAGTGACTGCAATGAACCATCTTCATTTTGCACCTGGATAGCACCAGGCCACACGTCTGGACCGTTGATCACGGCCTGCCTCAGAGAGGCGGCATTGTACGCGGTGACAGGTTCAGGGTAGGTGAGCTTCTTGGCAAAAACAGGTGGGACACCAATCTCATTTGTCTCCAGCATAGGATCTGGTGAAATGACAGAACGAGCAGCGTAGTTCACACGTTTACCCATCATATGCTTTCTGAAAAGACCCTCCTTCTTCTCGAGAGCCTGCTTAATACCCGGAGCAGGGTTCCGGCTTGCGTTGGCGTTTTGGTTCTTGGTAGAGTCAATAAAAGCATTCACATCGTTTTGAATAGTGACAAATGCGTTGATAAGTCTGTTGAAAACCAGCCTTCTCTCTTCAGGTGAAGTCTTGTCTTTCTGCAGAGTTCTTGTATTCTCATTAAGGTCTCTGATGAGAAGGGAGGTGGTGAGTACCTTTGATAGAAGTTCATTCTGAGAGTTCTCGTGCACCTCGTCACCAAGCTTAGACGGCAGTCTGAAACGAGTTGCAGGCACAACCAGGGTCTGAATGAAGAATATATCTGCTTTCACCTCCTCCGTGATGAGTGGCCTAGAGTGGAACAACAGATGCACAATGCTGCGCTCCGTTCTAAACACAGATCTCAGAATATGCCTCACCTCGGTAGAAAGCACATACTTGGAACCCAACTTGACCTCTGTTTTATTTCCGTTGGTATTTTTGTTAAGTGAGGTCTGGCGCTCAAGGCCCTTGACTCTGTTATTCAGGAGTTGCTTCTCCCTGAGTGGATTTTCAAAGATCTTGGTGAATCCATCTTTACGGAACGTTGGGGAGAACATACCACAGCTGTCGCACTTTGGTCTACTCAAAAGTTTGCTGTAAAATTCGTGTATCAATTCCTTTCTTTCCTCTGCAACAGTGGCAGTGATCAAACCATGTTCAGTTGTTCTACCTTCACTGAGAGCCTTAGCGATGGCGGTATCTACGAAAAGCTCTCTCCTACGACGGAGGTCCATTTCATCCTTGACGTTTGTTTTTGGCGTTGTGCTGTCATCCTCTGCCTCAATTGCCTCATCGTCAGAGCCACCAAGGGTGACTTTGTCCAGAGTAGATGCTTCGAGGATCAAGCCATACTGAATTAGCTTCAACTTGCACTCGAAACGATGCACTTCCAGGGACTTGAGCTTGAAATGGCTACAGTATAAACATGAAGACCTTAGGAAGATGTACATCTGGCTGAAAAAGAGAGGGTTATACACTGGAACAGGAAGTTCAATGTGGCCCTGATGACCAGGACAGAATTTTTCATCTAAACCACATGTGGCACACCTGACGACACGGTTAGTAATGTTGATATGTAAAGAGGTCACTCTCTTAGAGGAGCAGGGGGGCGATGCTAAACTTACAAGTTTCTCAAGAATGCACCAAGGGCCAGATCGTAAAGACCACCTGGGATAGGATGGCCCAAATTGTCAAAAACTGTAGGGTTGGTAACCTGCTTAGCGGATAACTTGCGGATCTCCTCTGGAGAGAGGATCCCAAAGTCCACAGAGACAATTTCAGAACCAACGGGCTTTGAAATATCCATGGCTGGTGGTACTTTCCGGTAAGGAATTCCTCTTCAGTGGATGGAATAAGTACGCCTCTGTATATGGAATGTTCCTGGTGAGCTTCCTTTACGGAAATGTCCAAAGTTCAATTAATCTATTTTAGTTTGACTTGGCAGCATATGCGATTGTACAATACAATATCTACTGCACAATTAACGTCTTCTGCACCAAAAAAATATTTTTTGAATCTGAAATTTTCAATCCGGGTAAGCCTTTTCTTCCCCAGCTGCACCGCTCTCAGGCGGGATGAGATACACAATAAGCCTTCTCAACGGAGGGAGTAGCGAAGAAGAGAGCGAAAGAGGGGGACCACCCGTCAGTAGCGCAGCAGTAGTGCAGCAGTAGTGAAGCAGTGAAGCATAGCATGTAAGCAGAAAAGGCAGGGGAGGCCAAGTACCTTCTCCTCCTTCATAAACTTACAAACTGAGAGTGAGAGAGAGGGTTCAAAAGAGGGTGAATATTTATTCAGATATGAATAGGTATGATTGGTCAGACTTTGAATTCCGATATGTAATCCTTTCGGAAGAGTTTCTAACTCCTAAATGTCATATAATAAATTTTTAGTTAAAGTTTCCTGAGATAGAGGCTCTAATTTTCCACAACATTTTACAAGTTGAACAATTCCGTAACAAAAATCGAACACAACCTTCATCACCCATCAATACATCAAGGTATATCCAAGGGCGAACCTCAATTTTTATTTCAATTTAATATCCAAATATGTTTTCATCTTTTCAATTCTAGCGATAAATGTTGAATCTCAATTATTGGTATACACAACTGCGTTCTGTGTCTCTCTACCTTATTGAATATTCAATGTATTCAGTTGCACCTCTCACGTCCTGTTTTTGTATGTGAAGTCTCTGGTGGTTTCTGTAATCCACACTACCAGCCTCTCTGCTCGCAGCGTCGTGTTTTTCACTGTTGATGTCAAAATCAAGCAGTGTGTGCGGTGCAAGGCAGGTAGGTGCTCAGTTAGAGTGAGTGCACCTTGAGGAGGTGCAGAGGGTAGAGGAGCCAAGTTGCAGCTATACTAGTTGTGTTATTTATTTCGGTGGATATTGTCACGAGAATCATAAGGTGATCAGAGTGACCGCTTATTAGAACCAGAGCGGTGACTGTGTGCCAATTAAGTGTGTGGTGAAATTTCATTACGTTTTGGGCGTTGAACCCGTTGACTCCAAACCACTAGAGCTGCAAGAGGATAACAACGATAAACTAAGGGCTCGTGTTTTTTTTTGATCCTTTCCTTTACATACGCTCGTTGGATACAAAACCCGCTCCATTTCAGGTTGCCAATCATTGAGAGGATTAATCTGGTTTGCTTCATATTCCACTTTTCACTGTAAAACATATCCCACTCACCTCTGGTGATCACTTGGTACATACGCCTGTCAACACCACCACATGTCGAGTTTCAGCGGATTTTCTTTTGGAAACACCAATGGTAACTCTGCAGCCACTGGACCCTCACTGTTTAGTGGATCCAAAACAGGCCTTTTTGGCAATGGTCAAACCACTGGCCAAACTACAACCAATGCATTGTTAGGCGGTTCTCCAGCTGCTGCCCAGAACTCTTCATCCTTTTCACTTGGTGGTGCAAGCGCCACCCCAGCTACAACTGGAGGTTTGTTTGGTAGTAGGCCAGCAGTCTCATCATCAACAGGTTTTGGCGGGTCGAATTCTATTCCAGGCAGTACTTTGAATAAGAGCACAACTTCTGGTGGCTTGTTTGGAAACAGCGGTGTAGGGACTGCGAACACGAGCGGTGCAGGTGCCGGTCTGTTTGGCCAGTCCAATGCTAACAAAGGTGGGTTATTTGGGACATCATCTCAGCAACAGCAACAACCACAACCAAACACAACTACCAATTTATTCAACACCGGGAATACTTCCTTCGGCAATGCATCATTCAACAACTCATTCGTAGCTACCCTTGACGGTAACGGCAATCCATACGGCTTGGACATCTCTTCTACATCTGTTTCTATAGCCGAAATGCCCAAATCCATCACGGAAGGATTAACGAAAAGAGATTCACCCCTCACCCAACCTAAGCGCTGGAGAACCTCCTCCAATACCGCAACATCACAATCAGGGAAGGAGTCCTCATCGTTCTTCTCAAAACCTGATACCCAAATTCTGCCAAAGACTAGAGGAATCACAACGGCTCCGACCAGGCATGCATCTGAAAATCTGAGCGGCATATTTTCTAATCCACGGAGAAACTTGGCCGAGAAAGTGGCTGAGAGGCCGAGGTTTGCTTCTAACATATCTAACATAGCTGCATTGGGTTCAGGAAATGTCGTTATGAGCACCTCTAAGAGTGGTACTCACTTTGCCAAATCTGAATTGAGACGGTTGGTATTAAAGCACCCTTGTAATCCCCGGACGTTTGATGAAATCGATGCTAATGAGGTGATAACAAAAAGGAGGAAACTGAACGGGGTTGCTGGCAACAGCAACAGCACTCGCCAGGCATCTCGTACAGTTCACAGTCTTCTTCCAGTAACCAGCAACGACGATTCCTCTGACGATGTAAGCACCCCATCCACAATGAGCTTCTCGGAACCACTGAGAGAGGAGAATGATACGGAAACAGATGCCTCCGCTGAGGTTCCAACGAAGGTCTCACGCACGGCCTTGAACGGAAAAAGCACAAATATCTTGGTATCAGCTGACACTGTATTAGCTTATCCTTCAGATTATTGGTGTTCTCCATCGATCGCAGAGCTTCTCACGCTGTCTGAAGAGGAACTGATGCATGTTGCTGATTTCACCGTGGGAAGAATTGGGTTTGGTCAAGTATCCTTCTCGTACGCTGTAGATCTGACGGGGTTCCTTCCTTACCTCTCTGTTATCCTTGGAAAGATTGTTGTCTTCTCCAAAAAGGTGCTTCAGGTATATCCATCAGAGCTTACCAAACCTGAATTTGGCAACGGGCTAAATGTTCCCGCCACCATAACCTTAGAAAAATGCTCTCCTATTGATAAAGCTACACGTGAGCCAATCACCGATGCTTCACGCCCAGAGGTGAAACAGCATATTCGTCGTTTGAAAAGCATGCCCGGTATGGAGTTTGTTACCTATGATCCCATCAGCGGCACTTATGTATTCAAAGTTGAGCACTTCTCTGTTTGGGGTCTTGTCGATTCTGACGAAAACCCTGAATTGGGCGCCAAGTTTGAGGCCCAGCAGCGCTTGGAGAAGGAAAGAAGCGGTGATTTTGATACGCCTCATCCAAGAGGAGGCGATGATACGTTTGTATACAAAAGAAGCAAACAACTGTCCAAAAATGTCGACTCAGCTGGCTTTCTAGCTCATGGGACACCTTCCAAGTTGTTCCGCCAAGAGCTGCATGGCTCTCGTAGTGTAGAGTCACTCAACCATAGCAAGTCTCCACTGAGAAGTCCAACGCGTGGACACTCCACCAGAGTAGAGTTTAGCGACGAAGAATATGATGAGGAGGAGCTGGAGACTGAGGACTCTATTCGACAATCAGAAGAATCCGAAGAGTTTGATGCTGACAAGGAGTCGTATTATGAAGCAGCTGATCAGCAGGTGGTTGACGCTCTAATCGGTCCTGATATGATTGCTGTCAAAGCATACGAACCCGATGCCAATGACATGGATATGCTCGCTATAGATACAGCTCCAAGCTTTGGCGTTTCGGACGACTGGTCAGAGCAGTTGTCTCTTTCTGGACAGCTTAACTCCGCTCTGAATGCCTCACTGCCCCACAAATTATTGGACGGAAGTACAGATGTTGATCACAGTAGTGTAGACACTCTGCTATTTGGCGATTACAAACAGGTCATTGCTGAGAGGAAGAAGGTGATGGAGACCTTGAGGCTCAAACCTGGAAGAACGTTTGCTAATTGGGCACCTAATGGAGCCCTTGTTACCCGTGCCTTTGGTGATGTCCAAAGCTCCTCTGGCTGTACTGTCAAGAAGCTGAGCGACAAGTTTTTGCCTCAGTTCAAACCTCTCAAGAGCGCCCTGTCCCACAGCCTGAAGGAGAGTAGATTTGAGTCTCGTGCTAATGCGTTCCCTCGTATTGCTCCTAGTGATAGAGCTTCTTTTGGAGTGCTGCTCAAAGAGAGCCTCGCTGAAGGTATATCAGGTAGCGGCGACGGCGCATTTTGGGATCTATGCTCAAAGCTGTTTGATGACAACAATATCCCACAAGGAGTACCACCCCATGCAGTCGCATCTGCTCGAAGATCGCTGGTCACCCAGTGGCTCAAAAGGGCCAACGAGAAGGAGATAAGACGCCTCCTAGACAACAACAGGAGTGACTCTCTTGAGTGTATCTTTCTTTTGGTTGTGGCAAATGATATTGTCAAGGCTAGTGAATACGCTATTAAGACCAAGAACTCCCATCTCGCAGTTTTGTTGTCCTTGGTTGGTTCTCATGACCCTATGGTGAGCACAGCTGCCACCAAGCAACTCGACGATTGGAAGAGAGGATCCGCGCTTAAGCTTATTCCTAGACCAATCCTCAAGGTGTACAAGCTTCTATCAGGTTCCCCATTGGCGAGGGATGACTATATTGCTCTGTTTGAAGGATTGACGTGGGGGATGTGTCTTGCACTAATCCTCTCATATGGTGACACCTCCATATCGCTCCAAGACACCATCAGACAGTTCATGATGAGCAATTGCACCGCGAAGCCTGAAATTAATGATCCAGCATACACCGTCTTGCGGTTATTTACCCTGGCTGGGGAAGAGGCTGACCATGATATATGGAAGATTTTGTCCTCGTTCGAGGGGCATGTTGCTCCCACCTCCTTGGATGTAAGCAATGTATGGCTTCTCTATGACATCCTCGTAAGATCATCTCAGAGATTGGTTCCTGGAGACTGGGAGGTTTCTGGTGATAAACTCACTTTGAGGTTTGCCGAGCAATTGACCCAACTTGGTATGCTGGAGGAGAGTCTGTTTGTTTTGAGCCATCTGAACGACGACGTGCTTTGCCAGAATGCCGTTAGCAGTTTCCTCAATACCCATGTTCATGAGTTGAATCTCACCTCAGATGAGGTTATGAATAGTATTGTCACAGATTTACATCTCCCAATTTCATCTCTTCATCAGGCTGTAGCCCTTTCTTACCGTTATTCCGGTAAGTTCTGGGAGGAGGCAGAAGCACTTTTGGAGTCTAAACTATACGATGAGGCTCATACGGTAATATATAAGCATGTTGCACCACTATCAGCTATTGCTGGTGATGCGGCTTTGGAAAAGCTCTCCGGTCTGCTCTCAAAGTTTCCAAGTGGAGTTCTGATAAAGGGCTGGAGTGAAGGAGCGGGGGTATACGAGAATTACATAAAGCTCTTGAATTTGAGTCAAGGCAGGCTACAACATTCTCGCGAGGAGACCGGTCGCCTTGATACTCTTCTGAATGACATGCTCACTACCATCACGGCACTCAAAGAGTCACCAAACTTTGGCATTTCTCATAAATTGCTCGAGACAGAGAGTTTCAATAGAAGAGTTGCGCTGAACCTCATATCTAAGAAGGTTGGAGTGGTTATTTTGGAGAATGCTGGAGAGCTAGATGTTTCCCTTGATAGAATATTGCTTTTGCCCTTAGCAGAGAGCGAGCTCAACTACTTCAAGCAGAGAATTCCAACATCTCGACTGAAGAATCAAGTATTAGACTTTTAGGGGAGGAAACCGCTGCTCATGTACAACTATTCTTAGACTAAAAAGTGACATAGTATGTAGAGAAACGTGTAAATATAATATTTTTGCGTGATATTAATCCATTAATTTTAATATGTATGTTTGTACATATAATAACTCATTATGATATGCTGCACCAACCGTGGCCACGGGACCTGGCCTTTTACCAAAGACAACCCCTAAATAAAGTACAAAAATAAATACAACGCACGACTACGAACACATTGCGTCCACAAATCTTTCCTGTTGGATTTACAGAAACATTTCCAACAAATACATTCAGTTGGCTACCTTTCGCCTTCACACATCTCCTACGGCGTCTCTCAACCCATCAACCACATCCAGGATGGCAGCACATGCAGGAGAGTCGGGATACATATCGAGGAAACTTTCACCTGAATCACAAGATTTACCGATTCTAGGGTCCAAAGGAACACTTCCAAGAAACTTTATATCCAACTCTTTGGCAAGCGCTTCACCACCACCTGTTGTTGGCTTGAATATCTTACTCTCTCCATGGCAGTTGGGACACACAAATCCCGACATATTCTCTACCAGTCCTAGGATCTTGATCCCCGCTTTTCTGCAGAAGTCGATCTCCTTCCGTACATCCAGTAACGCCACCTCCTGTGGCGTTGTAACAATAAGGGCACCATCGATTCCCGTGTCTTTCAGATACGTAGTCACCGAAAGATGCTCGTCAGAGGTTCCCGGTGGAGTATCCACCACAAGGTAATCTAACTTCCCCCAGTCGACGTCACGCAAGAACTGCTTGATGAGGCCGTTTTTCTTATTTCCTCTCCATATAATAGCCGAATCGGGATCGGGCAACATGAAAGCTATACTCATCATACCGAGGTTGTCAGCCACGTATACTGGAGACCAGCCAGAGTTACTGGCATGGATACTCTCACCCTCAGCTCCTAGCATCTTGGGTAATGAGGGTCCACATATATCCAAATCCATGGCACCAACTTCCAAGCTTTGATCAGCAGCAAGAGCCCAAGATAGCATGGAAGTGAAAGTGGACTTTCCAACACCACCTTTACCACTAAGAACCAATACCTTGTGTTTCACGTTTGAAAGTCTCTCATTTATAGCTGGGATATCTGGGTCGGGGCCCTTGGGCAGGCTCTCACATATTTCCTTATTTGCGCAACCGACACACGCATCTGCCTGTCCTGCATTTTCACTTTCTGGTCCAGGACAGTGTTCTGGTTCAGGAGCCGCGAGGGCTGGTGGAGCTGTGTGGACCGCTATCATAGAGTGATCGGATCGTTTGCTGTGTTTGAGATAATCTGCACGCAGGTGATGAGAGTTGGGTCACACGTTATTGGGATACTTAATGCAATCACCTCAGTGCGGAGGGTAAAGTTAATTGGTGTAAAGCTAATGAGGCTAAAGCTAATGAGAATAAAGCTAATGAGGGTATAAACTGTATATATGCAGAGGCCCCTTATAGTTTTGTAGATTACTACTGACAATGAAAATTGTCTTGTTTCTATCTATCTGCCTTTTGGGACATCATAGGGGTTTCTTTTCCCAGTATAGCTCATTAGTAATGGCACTCACTTGCTCACTCACTCATCCATCCTATGATAATAATAGCAGGCGAGCACATTAGCAGCACTACGGTGCCAGCGGTAACTACGGGAGGAGCGATGGTCCATGCACGCTGTACGCTGTGCGGGAGAGGAGGCCTTTAGTACACGGAGGGAGCGTCTATTACAAAGGCTCAACTATGCAGGGCCGAAGGGAAGGGGGGGTTAGTTCAGTTTGAAGTAAACCACCTAGCAGAACAATCACTCAGCTTGGCCAATGCCAAGCAAAGAGCAAAAAATAAAGCCAAAATGAGAAAAAAAAAAAGAGAAAAAAAAAGAGAAAAAAAATCGTAGTCGTACACAAATGCGGTTCTTAGTTCCTATGCTCTGTGATTGAACTTCGATACACTATTCGACGAAACATCCAGTCAACTTCCATTGAACAACACCATTCGCAGTAATCAACCTCCATCAGGCACGATTGTCCTCAGTGATCAACCTCTACTGCACACGGTTTTTCTTAGTAATTGGCTTTACAATTCTCGATATAAGAGAACATTGGTGCCACTATAAAAGTAAGCATCAAGATAGACTGTATGTAAACTATTGCTGCACACCGTAGAGAGTTGTATCCATATTAGTCGCCCTCCTCACGCACGCTACTGGCCTGACTCCCGGCCCATTCCTTCTGCTCTTCCCATGCACTACGGTTGTAGCTCATCAGCCTCGCACCGCCACTTGTGCCAGTAGTCAAGTCTCTGCACAGATGATTATGCGCCACATCATTCCTTCCCGATCTGGAGATGATATTCGTGGGACATACACGCTTCCCTATGGCGTTTGCCCTTGCCTCAGCAACGGATTGCAACAATCATATCCCGTCACGCGGTATATTTGTGAAGGGGAGGCAAACTTTTCAGAAAGCGATCCAATGGCTGCTAATCCATCGGTTTCTTTTTGATTAGAATCGTGGAGTAAGGAGGCACGCTCTGTTGATCTCGTTTACCCGCCCGCGTATTGTGTGAAAAAAGAAGTGTTTTTCTTAGCACATACTTAACCCACCAGGAGCTTTAATTCAGATTGTCAACTCGAGCGGTGTATGACTGACGGACGTGATCAGCTTACAGTTGCTGCTATTAGTAATACATTTCTGTCCGCTATAGTGAAGCTATTTTTCTCAAAATCAGCCTGATCCCAGACAGTCACCGATATTTCACATCCACACGCGTATTCGCTGCTATATTGATAATGGAAGCGCGCACAGAGCTGCTCAAGTCAACGGAGTTGACGGCATCGGAGAGCGGAAGAGATACAAGCAAGGTAAGACTCAATTTCTTCATCAATGGTCAACAATCGATGTTTGATGGTGAATAATCAATTGCTTTTACTAACACCACTAAGTTCAACACCCCGGAATATGATTTGACCAACTTTGTTGGTTTCAACAATACATTGAGCAATGCTCAGAGGAGAAGTAAATACCTTCTCGACGACGGCAAGCAATACTTCAATGTCGAAGAAACAGCAAAGAGATTCAGATATCTTCTGGGTTTGACGGGGCTTTTTCAACATTTTATCAACTCTAAGGCCTCCAGGGATCCCAATTTTCAGAAAGTGCTTGACCTCATAAACTCAGAGTCCCACAGCGATAAGAAGTTGGCTTCATCTGATAACAGGCGTCGCAAGACCGAGAAAGAAGAAGATGCCGAACTTTTGAAAGAAGAAGAAGAAAAAGAACCTATATTCGAGTTTGCCGAAAGTCCAGGCTATATCAATGGTGAACTTAGACCCTACCAGATCCAGGGGTTGAATTGGCTAATTTCCTTGCACCAGAACAAGCTGTCAGGAATTTTGGCGGATGAGATGGGGCTGGGCAAAACCCTTCAGACTATTTCGTTTTTGGGATATTTGAGGTATATTAGGTGTATTCCTGGCCCTCATCTTGTCGTTGTGCCCAAGTCTACCCTTGACAACTGGGCCAGAGAATTCGCAAGGTGGACACCAGAGGTGAATACGCTAGTGCTACAGGGAGATAAGGACCAAAGAAATGAACTCATCAAGGACAGACTGCTCACATGCGATTTTGATGTTGTTATTTCCAGTTATGAAATCGTCATCAGAGAAAAGTCATCCTTCAGGAAATTTGCATGGGAGTATATTGTCATTGACGAGGCCCACAGAATCAAAAATGAGGAATCTTTGCTGTCACAGATCATTAGGATGTTCCATTCCAATAACAGATTGCTCATAACTGGCACGCCATTGCAGAACAATTTGCATGAGTTGTGGGCGTTGTTGAATTTCATTTTGCCCGACGTGTTTTCCGACTCAGAGACATTTGACGATTGGTTCCAATCGAGTGGCGGTGAGGGAGGTGAAGATGGCGATGGCTCAGTTGTACAGCAGTTGCATAAGGTGTTGAAACCTTTCCTATTGCGTCGTATCAAGTCCGATGTGGAGAAGTCTTTATTGCCCAAGAAGGAGGTGAATGTTTATCTGGGTATGTCCGACATGCAGCGCAAATGGTACCAGAAGATTTTGGAGAAAGATATTGATGCAGTTAATGGTGCTAACGGAAAGCGCGAAAGCAAAACGAGGCTGTTGAACATTGTGATGCAGTTGCGTAAGTGCTGTAACCATCCGTATTTATTCGAAGGTGCAGAGCCAGGACCCCCATACACCACTGATGAGCATCTGGTATATAACTCTCGTAAGATGAAGGTTCTCGACCAACTGCTGAAAAAGATGAAGGAGGAAGGCTCTAGAGTGCTTATTTTTTCTCAGATGAGTAGAATGCTCGATATATTAGAGGACTATTGTATCTTCAGAGATTATAAGTATTGCCGTATTGATGGTCAGACAGACCATTCTGATAGAGTTCAGGCTATTGACGATTACAATGCTCCAGACAGCGATAAGTTTGTATTTTTGCTCACTACCAGAGCTGGTGGACTGGGAATCAACTTGACCTCTGCAGATATCGTTGTTCTATTTGACTCTGACTGGAACCCTCAGGCAGATCTGCAAGCAATGGATAGGGCACACAGAATCGGTCAAACCAAACAGGTTAAAGTTTTCCGTTTCGTTACTGAAAATGCCATCGAGGAGAAGGTGTTGGAGCGTGCATCACAGAAGCTTCGTCTGGATCAACTTGTCATTCAGCAAGCACGCCACGGAGGCGCTCCGCCTGCTGAACTACAGAATGCTGCGCAAAAGGCCGCTTCCAAAGATGACCTATTATCGATGATCCAGCATGGTGCAGCCGATGTCTTCAATTCTAAGTCATCTGTTAAGGAGGGAGAAGATGAAGCTGATCAAGATATCGACTTTGAATCATTGTTGATGTCATCTGAAGAGAAAACTGCAGAGCTGAACAAGAAATACTCCAAACTGGGGTTGGACGATTTGCAAAATTTCAGCTCAGACTCTGTGTATGAATGGGACGGCAAGAATTTCCAGAAAAAGCCACCTGCAGGTGCTGGGATTGGTGGTATTGCTCTCTCTTGGATTAACCCATCCAAGCGCGAGAGGAAAGAGAACTATTCTGTTGATATGTACTACAAGGACGTATTAAATACAGGAGGGCGCACAGCGCAGAAAGCATCTGGCCCCAGAATGCCAAGGCAGATCAATCTGCAAGATCACCAGTTCTATCCACCAAAATTGCAGGAGCTGTATGACATGGAGAGAAGCTATTTCAAGAAGCAAACCAACTATAAAGTCTCATTGTCCGATGGGCCAGAAGAAACTCTGAAGCAGAGACAGCTTGATCAAGAACTAGAGATGATGGAGGTGAAGAACGCAAGGCCTTTGACCGAAGAAGAAGAAAAGGAAAAGTTGCAACTTCAGGAGCAAGGATTCTACAACTGGTCAAGAAGGGACTTCACCCATTTTATTCACATGAGTGCCAAATACGGTAGAAACGCCGTTGGACTCATCTCTACGGAGTTTGACGACAAGACTCCAGAAGAGGTACGTGAGTATGCTATTGCCTTCTGGAAGAACTATGCTTCAATAGAAGGGCATGAAAAATATATTGCTCAAATCGAGCAAGGTGAGGATAAAATCCGCAAGGTAAAATTACAGAAGGAGGCACTGCGTAGGAAATTGAGTGAATTCACCTGTCCACTTCACGAGCTCACTTTGAAGTATCCTCCTGCTTACACCAACAGGCGCATATTTTCCGAGGAGGAGGACAGGTATTTGTTGGTGCAGCTTTACCGTTTCGGTGTGGATAGAGCGGATGTCTTTGAGAGGATCAGAGACTGCATCAGGACATCGCCTCTATTCAAGTTTGATTTCTTTTTCCAGAGTAGATCGCCCGCCGAGCTGTCCAGACGCTGCACAACTCTGCTCTCATGTGTATTGAGAGAGTATGAGGGTCCCAGGAAGAGAAGCAGAAAGGAGATGGAAGGCACCCCTGGAGCCGAGATGAGGAGGTGAGGTGGTGATATCTCGCTTTTTAGGATAAGCGTTTTGATAAACAGAAGAACAATCATATGTATATTTTCTTCTACAATAATAAACATAGTAAACCTCCAATCGTCAGATCCATATCCCGAAGAGGACTTAGTTTCCAGTGGAAGGTGCTCGTTGCTGGGAGCGCACAAGGTAGCACTTTAAGCTCCATCTTACGCCTACGACCAAAACGAATTTCATACAAGAAGTGCCATCGACTTGACTTTAGGCAGACATTAATTACATACAATCGCAAGAACGATATCGGAAAGAACAACAAAAACTAAACTAAAACCATGCAGTCCCTCTCAAGCCTTCAACAATTTCTCAATTGGCTCTTCAAGCTTCGATGGCTTAGTCAAAGAAGCGTATCTCTCAAACACCTTACCATCCTTGCCGATAAGGAACTTTTCAAAGTTCCACTTAATACCCTTAAAACCCAAAATGCCTGGCTTTGCAGTCTTGAGGAACTCGTAAACTGGATCAGCATTGGATCCGTTCACGTCCACCTTCATCATAATGGGGAAGTCAACACCGTAGTTGAGAGAGCAGAATTGCAGAATCTCCTCCTGAGAACCCGGTTCCTGGTGACCAAATTGGTTGCATGGGAAGGCAATAATCTCGAGACCTTTGTCGTGGTACTTCTTGTAAAGATCCTCGAGCTCTTTGTACTGTGGAGTGAAGCCACACTTGGATGCGGTGTTGACAACAAGAACAACCTTGCCTTCAAGCTGGCTGAAGGAGAAAGGGTCTCCGTTCTTATCCTTTGGAGAGAGCTCGTAGAAAGACATCGTCACGGTTCAGCAGCTGTTGCTATGAGTAAATAGACACTGGATTTACAGACGCAATGGAAACTACACCTCCTGTCTACTTGTGAAAAGTTCAATTGATCATCCAGAATGAGAATCCACACCCTATTTGGTTATTTTGTTAACTCCAACACAACGGTGACAATCATCCTTACATCATCATTTCGTTCGCCTCGCCTGCATATCTCCGTGTTAATACCGCATACATCGGCCTTCTGGCACGCCCGTCTTCCATGGGACTGAATGAGTCCAGACGCCGTGGCCCTTAAACCTGATGCCGTAAGCACAGAGGATTTGGGCCGGGGACTTTTGGATTGGGATGGGCCCACCCTAAAACGAAGAGGGAAATGCCACCGGCATCTAGCTAACCAAGTACCCACGCGGCAATACAGATGAGGCCCATTTGGTGTACCTCCTGCGTAGAGGGAGGAAGATGCAATGTTTGTTGGAGTGGATGCCATCTGCGGGGTTGTATTGAGAGGCCTGGGATGACCAGGCTAACAAAGGGTAAGCACTCTATGTTACATGGGGTGAGGAGTCAAGAGAAAGGGCCGGCTAGCGATGTGGGGCTCCTTTCTGATAGAACACATTCTAAACTACAGAAACAGAAAAGACAAGAGTAATTTTTAAACCTAGTGTAACAATATTCATAACATTCTAGATATTGTAAAGATCAGACTAACATTTTGATATCTGCATCTTTTTTTCTTTTTTCCTGGTCAAGTTTGCATACAGTGTGCGATAGCCAGTGTTTGGATAGGCACGAAGTGAACACCACGGACCCAAGAGCATGGGGTCAAGAGGATGAAATGGAGATAATGTAAAGAAGAATCAAAGTGCCCATAACGACCAGCAAAGGATGGAAAATATTTTTCCTAAGATTACATAAGGATTCATCATGGCGTTCAAATAAAATACAACATACCGTCTACATTAGTCTAAGAACACATAAAATTATGGCGGCTTTATCATGTTCGCTAACAAAAGCTAAATTTTATACACTTCCACTTCCAATATTAATAGGCTTCTGAAGCAGGTGCCCCATCCTCTCAATCTTTGTGCGTAGATATCCGTCAACCTCCTTTGAATGCACCCCCCCTTCCTTGTGCTGCCATGCCAATGGCACCATTGGCACGCGCTCAACCACCTTAACCAGCCTCTCTCTACCCTCCACTGCAATGATCTTATCTGGATTGTTGGTGAGTAGTTTTATGTGTGCTAAGTTCAGATCAAGCAAAATTGCAGTGGCTAGGGAGAAACTACGCTTGTCTGCAGGATGCCTCAATAGGAGGTTGGCTTGTACGGTGTCAGCACCAAGATCTTGTAAATTGTACGCTTTGAGTTTCTCACCAAGTCCTATTCCTCTTCCTTCCTGTCTCAAATACACAATACACCCATGACCTGCCTGCCCCATAAGTCTCCCAGCTTCATCAAACTGTTCACCACAGTCGCATCTGGCACTCCAAGCGGTTTCCCCTGTATAACACTCTGAATGAATACGTGCTAAAGTTGGGGAAAAAGACTGTTCTGGTGGGTATATCAAATCGCCATTTTCATCAAAATGCAATTCTTGGTTTGTATGCTCATCTCTGTCAGCTTCGGTTCTCCCTGGCCAAAGTTTCCCCACATAGGCTCCTCTTGTCATTCTATCGCTCTGTGTTTCTCCAGCACGCTTCTTGAAAAGGGTCCTAGAACGAATATCCTCTCCAAAGACAATGGCAAGATGCTCTTTCTTGTCCACATTATTGGTGTATAGGTGCAAAAAGATTTCAGGACCCTGAGTAGTTGGGATTCGTGCCCTCGCTATACACTCAACTATAGGCAGCACTTCAGGCAGCTGGTTTCTCTTGGACTCTGCAAATGGAGTGTTCACTATGGGAGAATCCGTGTGGGGATGCTGGTTTATCGTCATCCCGTTTTGGAGCTTCTGAAGAGCTGCATCCACGTATTGGGTGGATGCCTGAGGAAATGAGTCTAAAGATGGTGTCATGGATGGTGAAATTAGTGGCATCGACTCAAACACATCCTGTCTATGGCTTGAAGGAGTCACCGGGATGGGAGCAACAACAGAGCTAGAACTGGTAGACTCAGAGATTCCACTCTTGTCTGCTGCATTTGAAGGTGAAGTTGTCATGATTATCGTGAGTTTTGTGATGTGAAATGCTGTTCCAGGATATTTAATGCAAAGGGATCTCCCTAAGTTTCGGGAGAGATAGATATGGACAACCTGTGCGAAAATGGCGGCCTCCGAAAGAATAAGAGTTTGACCGGTGCGAAGAGGAAAATATCTTCTTTGAATACACTACACTCTCAACAAATAAATAACGAAATGAAAGATCACCAAGGACAATTTTCCACCTTCTCGCTACACTATCCCGTCACCTGTACCCTGCAGCGCCTATTATGGGTGGTTGAACTCCACACCTGTAGATACCGACGTTATGGTGCTTAGCTACCCGCACCGCACCGCACTATAATTGCCTAGTCATCCACTGTCACCCGCAGCGAAAGGCGATGCACTCATTGCCGGCTAAGTGTTCGAAATTAGTAATGGCAGAGTGTACTGCTTTCTCACTTGCTGATGTAATGCTGAAAAACATACAAGCGTCTGTGGAGGGCAGGCAGAGTGGCGCACACTATTGGGTTAGTAAGGGCAGGGGAGACGCATTACAGACGCATTGCAGGCACTGAGAGAGGGGTCAGCTGCATATGCCCACCGTTGATGTTAAGTGAGTGCCCTTCAGTTTACCTGCCCTCTGCCTTACCTGTCCTCTGCCTTATCTGCCCTCTGCCTTACCTGCCCTCTGCCTACCTGCCGGCTGCCTGGCAAACGTATGGAAGAGCCCAGAAAAGGACCGGCCCACTCTAGTGATTTACTTATTGTGTCTCCCTGACCCCCAGAGCGAGGGCGAGACGAATATACACTACACAAGATTAATCTAGTTCGAGTTAGATTAAGTTAGATTGGGAAGGGTTTTATGCTGTTGATCCTCGAGAGACCGGTTGCTAGGAGACATACTATTATTATTGCTGTTACCTACAGTAGCACTGCACCTGGGATCAGGTAAACTAGGAACGGTTATTGTCTATAAAGTTTTTACGTAGCTATCTGCTGACCCGTGCAGAGATGTGCTCTCTGCATCTCTTCGACTATATTTTGTTTGTATCATGTCTGACCACCAGGCGCCAAAATGCTCTCGTGATACCTATATTGTAGCTACCTATGTCTCTTAGAGAAATCAGTGCTCTAAATGATTGCTTTGGCCTTTAGTTACCGCTGCTTGAATTAATGCAGATTGGACTTCTCATAGCCCGCCAATGGCCCTAGCTGCATTGCTTCCGCATATGGACGATGCGATGAGTTGAGCTTGACAGACAAATCTGGGGAGAGAGCAATGAGAAAGATGAACCTGTCCTAGAGGTGATGGTATGAGCATTTGTATTAATCATTGAAAGGCGAAGGTTTTTTTAGGTTGTTGCTTTCGTTCATCACGATTAACAGATTATAATTTTATTCAGATTGTTTTCTGGCATTGATTTAAAATGCCTCTTACACGCACACAACAATTGATCCTGGGGTCATCTGTTTTGATTACATCCGTTGCTGTTTATGGCCAGGTGAGACACAAGTCATGGTGGCCATCGAAAGCTTGGGCCCCCCTTTTGTATCCACCCACAACAGGAAATAATCGTATCTTTCTTGCGGTTCGCTCGCCCGAAGAGTTGCATCCAATTCTCATTCAAAAGAGACCACTCCTGCTGAATTTCACCTACAGAGGCGATGAACCTTCCAACAAATTGACGGGGGCCCTCCAAAGAATTGTGGCCTTTGAAACGGATAAAAAGATCAACATGGTGGATATTGAAGCAGACGAAGCGGCCAATAAAGATCTGGTCAATGAATACATGGTAAGTACAGATATGCTAAATGCTACTCATTGATATGCCCTAACATGTTGTAACTTTGAGGTTACGAAAATACCTACAATTGTTGCCCTTAGAAACCAGCTGCCCGTTAGTACATACATTAATGACGAATTGATAAATGATCCACATCATGAATTGCAATGGGAAAAACTGAAGGAGTGGGTGGAAAGTGTAGCAGACCCACCGGAAGATGCTCCAGGCAAATAAGAAAAATGCAGATTGGCCTATATTATGCTAAAATACGTTTGCAATGATTACCTATATATTCAATGTTTAATTATATGTTTCCCATGCCTGAAGAATATTGTCATAGAAACTGCATGTTATTGCTGCAGTTCCATCCGCATTCCAGTCTGCACCGTAGCACATACTTTCATGATCTCCCTTAAAATACTCTTTTACAATTGGCTTATTGTCTGCTTCTAGATCTATTATTCTTCCACCATCATACATACAACATGTCAGTACCCTGTTATCACCTTTTATGGGAGACGGTATCAACCTCCACACCCCTCCACCGAGAGATAATTCTTTTTCAGTTTTGGGTGGCATACCCGGTATCAATTCCATTGGAGGCGCTACTCGTAGATCAAGCGTTCTAAGGGAGTCGTCATATGACCCGGTCCAGAGAGCATATGGGTTTGACGGATTCCATTCCCTGTACGCTGATCCCACAACTCCTGCTCTATTCTGACAGGATGCCAAGATAGATACTACTCCAGCGTTGTGCAATCTAGTAGCATTGAATATGCTTCCATTACTTGAGTCAGAAACTCGAATATCGTGTGCAACAAGACCTCCGTTATCACCACCGGAGAATAGCACGTTGCGCATTGGTCCATTAGCACCAAATTCAGATATCCATGCTTCCAAACCGCCATGAGCATCCTCAAATTGATGTATAATGCTGAGAGAAGAGTCCTGGTATATGTCAACTAAGGCAACAGTTCCCGTGGTAGTTGTGAGGGATATTTGATGGGAACTCGAAGGGGAGAACACCAGGGAAGTGATGAGGACTTCCTGTTCAAATAACTGATTGTCCGACACCTGGGTCAGGATGGCAGACGCGGTGATTGAGGGTTTAGATCCTTCTTCTTCCGCTGTATGTTGCTGCTCTAGATCCACTTTCCAAAACATAACATTTCCTGTGGAGTGGGCTGTAGCCACTAGTGAGGTGTCATAAGGAGAGAACTTAATATCGAGGACTGCACCTGCAGTTGGATATGATGCTTCAACAGTGAGTTCATTGTCGATAAAGCGCCATACTTCTATGGTTCCATGCCTTGTTCCATCGTCTTCCAGTTTATACGTCCCTATCAACACCACAGTAGAGTCAGAAGGATGCACTCTCAAGCAACATGGTGGAAGAGTAGTCTTGGCTACTGCAAGTCTGCGAAGCAGAGGTAACTCTGTGTCTTCCATCTTGGGGTGCCCAACAATCTATGAAGACTGATGGAACACAGCACATTCACAAAACAAAGCTATCTTTTCATCTCTTATCCTATAATTCGCAGCCTATCTGCCTCGGTCGCAATGGCATTCATCCCACTGCATAGTCCCTCATCCCCCACAGTAAAACCTACTACAGAGAATCTACTACATACTATCGCCTGCTCCTTCTGCTCATCGCCCATACTGTCACAAGCTCATCTTCCATCCGCATCTCGTGCTATGCAATTAGCCAAATGCGGAAGAGCGCTGACTGGCAGTGTCTAGTTGTTTACGTTTCGCGTAGCTTGAGGTGCACACTACCAGATCAATAGGCACGAAGCAATGGGCACATTCTCTAGGCACACGTCAATACGTGTGTTTGTGTGAGGATCGGGACCGTAGGTGTCATGTTTACTTGCGATAGTCGATTATGTGGTAATTGGTGGGAAAAAAACAATAAGCTAAAAGATTATTGAATGAAATTGGAGAGTCAGACAGGTCACATTCATCGTTCAGAAGAGATATATTTAAGATGGTATGTAATACACTCTATGAAAATGCTTGCTTAGTTACCATCTTGACTTACGCTAACACTTGACCCTGCAGTCACAGGACTTGAAAACATACAAGGATGCCTTCGCCCTCTTTGACAAAAAGGGGACCGGTAAAGTGTCACCAGACTCTCTTGGAGACCTCTTGCGTGCTGTTGGACAGAACCCAACCCTTGCTGAGATTGCAGAGCTCCAGGAGCAGATTCCTGGCGACCTTGACTTTGACTCTCTGGTTAAGATCATCGACCGTCCAGATGGATTCAAGCCACTTGGAAAGCCAGAGGACTATATTAGAGGCTTCCAGGTATTTGATAAGAATTTGACAGGCTATATTGGCGTTGGTGAGTTAAGGTATATCCTCACCTCTATTGGAGAAAAGTTGACAGACTCTGAGGTTGACGAGCTGCTCAAGGGCGTTAACGTCACTGAGGACAACAACGTGGACTATGTTGAATTTGTCAAGTCGATTCTTGCCCAGTAAATATAATAGATTCGTGTTTTGACTCCTTTCCACTATGTGTTGCTTGTTTCTAATTTTTTTGTTGCTGTCGTTGACTGTATTTATGTTAAGGTGTTGTATTTTCTCATAATTTATGATATATATACCCATACACAGCTAATACTCTTCTTTAAATTGGCATATATTATCATCATCATTACTCTATACATTTTTTGCACATACATAACCATTGAATATCTGCGGAAACCTGACAAAAAAGCTCATGAACCAACACTAAAACAGTAAGAAAACATTCACAAAAACTGTGGTGAACCAACAACAAAATAAATGTGGTATTTTATTGTGTAGAAGCATCATGTCAATATAGGCAAGAAATTGGCTATAATCATCATTGGTATACCGAAAACGTCACGTTTGAGTGTCCAGATGCTGGAAGTTCGGATCTTGGCACCTGCCGGTGTCAATAAAGTACATTCGGTCATTGTCGCACCCCTGAAGTCTCTGAATGCAATAGTGGAAAATAACTGGAAGTATTCAAGCACAGACTTATCGTCCATGATCTCCACTACAAATGTGCTCTTGCCTAATAGTTGCTGTTTTGTCCAACCGGTGAGAATACAGAACTCGTCCCCGACATAAGCAATCTGAGATGAACGACGCCATACCAAAGTTGGTGTTCCTGAAATTGATATATAATTATCGTATTCGAGAAGAGTCCTCTGAAAACACTGTTCCGCGAAAATCATGTCGTCTTCTTTCAGGTGAACGCATGCCGCGATAAAGGAGGGTCTATATTCAGCAATAGATCTGGCCATAGATACAAGAGAGTCTTTATCAAATCTCTTTCTCAGATAAAGATTCAGAGTGTGGTATTGGCCCGGGTAGTAAAATGGGCGCACAATTTTAGAGTATATTTCCGAAGGCTCCAAGAACCGCAACCCACCTACACTGGGGTTGTCCACTACTTTATAGCTGAAATCATCATCAGTAACAAGACCCACCGCAAATGAGATTGCACTGCGCTTATTACGGTTATGGAAAGCTACGGGATCCTGCTTCTTAATGCCTTCAATCATAGCAACAACGTCCGGGAAAGTGTAAGTTTTCATTCCATCGACTGTTGTCATGGATCCTATGGTGTATTGATTGGTGCTAACATCGCATTTGGGACCAGAAGCGTACAAATCAGGAATACGAGATTCTCTGCGATGTCCATCTATGTTTGGCTCATCTGCTGTATATGCTCGTTGATTTAAAGGTGATAATGGATGAGTGTAGCTATGCGTGGAGTAGTGGTTTCTTGAAGATGCGGTGCTGTCACCCTGAGGTATAGATGCCTGTTGCTGTTGCTGTTGCTGTTGATTCATTTCTTGCTGATGTAAACCTTGATTCCGGTGTTGGTGGTGGCTGTGTCTCTGTTGCTGTAAATTTTGAAAGTCATCAGCATCCTTAGAAGAATGCCCAGTCCCTGTAGATAGCGGCGGAAAACCACCTGTCGCAGCAGCACCATCTACCATATGGCCATTACCGTCATCGGAAATGCTCATGCTGGGACTCAGGATCGTACCATCGGGGCCAACGACATGGCCATCCTGGATTATACTTCCAAGAATAGCATACTCTAAGTCAGCTGCCGAAGACAAAAACGCGGATGGCGACTGATTCAATGCAGGCATGTCATAACTCACCTGGGTTATATCTGAAGTTGAATTTCCGAACAACGACGCCTTGCGGTTAGGAAGACTCTGGTGTATCGACATCGGCACATTTCCGATATCTGAGGACCTTTTTGAGCCTGTGCTGACGTGTGTGTAGTGCGAGGGTGCCGGTATATTGGGTCCAGCAGGTGCGCCTGAAGCAATCGATGAATGACGCGCAATTGGTGGACCAAATTTGCCAAGGGTTGCGTTTGCTGGTGATGTGGAAGCATGTAACATGGGAAATCCATTGGCAGGGTTTGAACGAGTAACCACTCCGGGTGTATCACTCATCGCATCTAAGGATGGTGTTCGGCTGGAAAAGGTTGAACCCGCTGGTGCTCCATCGGCAAGATCCATGAGATATTTCTTGCGTTTCCTCGGGGCATCTTGGCAAGTATCTTGCAATTTCCTCGAGATGCATCTTTTGCAGGGTCTTGTGTCATCACATGTCATATGCGCTTTGTGACAATGATTGCATGCTCTGGCTGTCTTCTTGGATGCTCGTTTCTGAGAAGGGGGGAACACGTTAGTGGGTGGAATTTACAAAAGAATTTCGATACGCATCAAAAAGATCACAGCATTCATACTTACCCTCATTGGCTTGCTTTCTACATTGGTCGAACTGGAATCCATCGAGGACTCCTCTTTCACCGTAGTGGTATCCATGTCCCTATCCACCATCTATTAGGCGCACACGATTGAATATGCATATAATGAATATAATTCTGGAGAACAAATCACACAACTCTCCCCAATCGTTTATGACTCTCACGCACTTTTGCTCA
This sequence comes from Kuraishia ogatae, assembly GCA_003706285.3. Taxonomy (NCBI): domain Eukaryota; kingdom Fungi; phylum Ascomycota; class Pichiomycetes; order Pichiales; family Pichiaceae; genus Kuraishia; species Kuraishia ogatae. The sequence goes on along the minus strand of PPKV03000024.1, from coordinate 56,746 downwards.
TGTAAGATGAATTTGAAAGTATAATGGAAATTAATTTCTAAATGTTGTTGTACGAATCACCCCGAAATACGTAATCGCAACAACTCCACGGAGATAACGAATATATATATATATTAGGCTAGGGGTGGGGCTACTGCACTCAAACCATCATCATTAGGGTGTGTGTGTGGTAATCGAAATGCAGAAGTGCCTCACTATTTTACTATGTATGGCGCAGACATGCCTTAGGATGGAGTGCTTGACTTCTTCCTTCCTTGCAGGTCACCAGGCCAGAGAAAGTGAGTGGGAGATCGCCAACGGTGAAGCTTTCTAGGTCTATGCCTTTTTCTTCCTAACAATACTGCTACTCAAACACCTGAAACAGAAGCAAAGGTAAAGGTGAATGCAAAGGTAAAGGAATTTTGGAGTTAGGAATTTAATCGTGAAATAAGCAGTAACAGCTGGAGCCGCGCTTGGCAGAAGACAACGTCAGCAGTGTTACCATCGATGCCCCTGCCTCACCCGAAGAGACATGCTTTTAAAGCCAATACGGCTGAAATATGTACGGGGTTATATAGTGGGATGGGTTGCTCGACCCGTTTTTAGCCGCAAGAGGTTGAAAGGAAATAACGAATAAATGCGCAGTGCAAAGAGATGACCAGATGGAATAGAATGCATTTTGATAAATCCATGATGTAAGGGTCATCTGTCTTAGAAAGATATATCTGTTTAGTTTTTTGAATGACTACCAACGTATATCCGTGTTCCTCTTTCCTCGATTGATTTTTCACCAGCCGCCTCTGTATCTAACATAGGGGGAAGAGGTGGACAAGCGATGCCTGATCACGGTAGCCCTTGCGGCAATGCTCTGTGACAGTAAACGTTTAAATCCTTCCTTCGGAGAAGCTGTGTGTTCTCTCGGGCAGATTGCGGACGGCCTACGACTAAGGGAACCCCAGCAGGGACCCAGCAGAGACTCAGAAGGGCAATTGGCAGGGCGATTAGCAGAACCCCATAGTGAAGCACACACTACCATTAGACTGACTGCCCTTCATTTCATCCGCTTGGCTCATTTACGTGTGGTACCCACTATGAACGATGAACATGAAAAATGGTAGCATCACTCATTGTGGGTAGTGAGTGCGAGAGAGAGGGAGTACGAGCAGAAAATAGAGGAAGTAGGTGGGTGAGCAGGTACGAGGTTTGCATGTGTGGGCCTGTAACAAATTAAAGAGAAGAGCATTCCGTTTCTGTTAACCAAGCTTTCCAGTCGTTGCTGATTCATATAACTGATTTACACCATGGCTGATCTTACTGCTCCATTCAAGGCTCTAAGTCTGGCAGAAGCTCCAAACGTAAGTGGAAAATGGAGAAGGATCATTCACTGCACACGAGTAACCTCTGAGTGACCCCAGGTTTTTTTTACACTGTCTGTAGAGAGCTCAAGAACTTAGTTGTGTTTTTTGATTTGCCAAATACTAATACATTTCTCTGCAGGCTTCTGCATCTTCTTACCCTGCTCTTACCAACGAAGAGTTGGCACTTGAATCCCAATGGCTGACTCTCTCCACTAGACTCCCAGATTCCCTCACACAGCTGAACGAGAGCCTCAAGACAAAGACATACATCGTGGGCAACAAGCCATCTTCTGCTGATCCCATTGTCTTCTCTAGGGTTATTGCTACGGCTAAGTCATGGACCTCTGCAGAAGACTTGTCAGCCTACAGACACATCATCAGATGGGCTGATTTGGTGCAGTCCACCTTGGTGGAAGTACCTGAAGCTGACAAGCTTAAGGTTGACTACTCTAGTGCTGTACCAAGGGAAATAAAGGCCAAGCCCGAAAAGAAGAAGGCCGCTGAGGAGAAGACTGCCTCTCCAGTCCCTGCTGTCGCTGCAGATGCTGCTGCTCCATCAAAGAAGGAAGCTAAGAAAGAAGCTAAGAAAGAGGGCAAGAAGGGAGGTGCTCCACCAGCCGGTGAGGAGCTTGAGGCCCTCAGGAAGGCTAAGGCTGAGGCTAAGGCTGCTGCTAAGGCTAAGGCTGCTGCTGCTGCTGAGGCTAAAGTCAAGGCTGCCCTTCCTCCATCTCCGGCCATGATTGACTTCCGTGTCGGTTTCATCGAAAAGGCCATCAAACACCCAGACGCTGACTCGTTGTACGTCTCCACCATCCACATGGGTGATGCCGAGGGTCCACGTACCGTGTGCTCTGGTCTTGTGAAGTACTTCCCATTGGAGGCTATGCAGGGCAGATATGTGGTTGTTATCGCCAACCTCAAGCCAGTCACCATGAGAGGTATCAAATCCAGTGCAATGGTGCTGTGTGCTTCTAACGACGACGTGGTTGAGTTTGTTAACCCACCAGCTGGCTCTGAGCCAGGTGACAAGATATTCTTTGAGGGTTACGACGGAACCCCAGAGGCTGTGCTCAACCCAAAGAAAAAAATCTGGGAGGCTTGTCAACCCAACTTCTCTACCACAGAGAAATTCGAGGTTGTCTACAAGCAGGAAGGTAAGCCAGATGCTAAGCTCATCAACAGAAAGGGCGAGCTTTGTAAGAACACAACTTTGGTCGGTGCTGTAGTACGCTAGACTGTTGGAATGCATCTAGAGAGGTGATGCAATACTTGTATAGATGTGAATGAATATTTTCGGAATTTCTGCGCCTAAAACACACATGGTGTAATGAGTTCAAGAGCCTACTAAAGCTTGCCAAGGAAACAGAAAACCCAAATTGATATATAATCAGTTACAGCAGATTATTTATGACGAATCATTTATGGATGTATTTTTAATCCTTCTGTATGTGTTATTCTGAAAATTGCTGGCCTATTGTCGGTATACTCTCCACCTCTGAGTGAGACGCATCACAGGAACACCATAAATTAGTTAGCGCATATGCACCTGCACGAGATTTGTAGGCGAAGGGACATGAAATACTGAGTTGAATTTAAAGTCACAACGAGGTTTGCCATTCCAGTCTTCAGTAGAGATGACATTTGATGAATAGAGAGGTGTGAATCATAGTGTATATCAGTCAGCCTTCCACAGCAGATACCTATGTCTTTAAAATGAAGGCACTAGCACAGAACTTTGAAAAGGATTCTAGTGGCACTATCACACTAGTCGCGGAGGATAAAGAAGATCTATGGGCTCTGTACAATCTGATCGCCAAAGGAGATGAAATCGAACTCAAAACAGCTAGAAATGTAAAGAAAGGTTCAGGGAAAGAAGGTGGCAAGGCAAAGGTTGAAAGGAAAATACTCAAGCTGAGCATATCGGTGGAGGATGTTGAGTTCACACCTTCTGATGAGGTGATGAGAATAAGAGGAAGGACCACTAAGCCTAACGATGATGTTCCCCTCGGCTCATACCATACAGCAGAGGTAGAATTTCACAATGCCTTCAAACTATACAAATCAGATTGGGACGAAGTGGCATTTGACATCATTACTAAAGCATGCTCCATTCAAGATAAGGCCGAACTGGGTGCCGTTGTCTTGCAGGAGGGTGTTGCACATATCTGTCTGATAACTGAGAATATGACAATGTTGCGCGCAAAAGTGGAAAAATCAATCCCACGTAAACGTAGAGGAGACTCTTCAGCGCATGATAAAGCTGTTGATAAGTTCCTGGCAACCACTACTGAGACACTACTGAGGGATTTTGACATTGAGAAGCTGAAGGTGATACTGCTAGTCTCTCCAGGATTCGTGGCCAAGTCGTTGTTCGACACCATTTTCCAGAAGGCAAATGCTGATAATAACAAAGATTTACTGAGGAACAAGCCAAAGTTTGTCGTGGGGCACTCCTCCACGGGATATCTTCAAGGACTGGAGGAGGCACTCAAGACGCCAGAGTTACAGAAGCAGCTGAGCGATACCAAGTATTCGCAACAAATACAAACATTCGACGAATTTTTCAAAGCCTTGAACGAGGATGCTGGCAGAGCGTGGTATGGACCAGCAGAGTGTCAAAAAGCCATAGAGATAACAGGCGCTGTTAAGACGCTCCTTCTCACCGATACTCTCTTCCGCAGTGACGACATCCAGAAGAGAAAACACTATATAGAATTAACTGGCTTAGTAAAGGATGGAGGTGGGGAGGTGGTTGTATTTTCTAGTTTGCACAGCATTGGACAGCAGTTGGATTCCCTCACAGGAGTGGCTGTGATATTGAATTATCCATTGCCTGATCTTGATGCCGATGAGGAAGAGGTACAGTAATCATGAATGTTAGTTAAGAATTAATCATCATAAAACATTCATAAGATATACAAGTCTCTATTTACAAGTATCGCACCATGCAACTCTCCCCACGTTATTGCAGTCTCTCCCTTAATCTCTTGGGTTCAATACCCAGGAAGACCCTCAAATACCATACATCATCACCATTGAGGAACCTAAGGCCATCCTGGGTTAACCCCAGCATTAAACCAAGGGATCCACCCTTTTTTATGACACTTTTTGCTTGTACGGGGCTGAGTCGATAGTATAACGAATACGCAAATCCAGCAGTTGCTGTCGCCATCAAAGTGTTTGCGAAGTCAATCACACCTCTGACATGATCAAGATAGGCCTCAAACCCAAACAGAGACCCTACCATAACCGATACCTTGGTTGCCTGTTTCATACCACCAATCATAGCATCCTTGTAACAAGCATAATTCTTCCTTTTGTGATAGTAGAACCAACCATTTTTGGTTTTGGGCAGTCTATGTGCATTTGAAGCGAGATATTTCAGAGCCGAAGTACGGTAACCTTCGATAATACCACCAATAGCGCCTGTGCCACCTGCAAGCAATACAATAAATGGCAATCTCAGTACAGGATCGAGATTCAGTCTTTGTCCCTTATTTTGTTCAAAAAACTCAGAGGGAGCCAGCTGAAACCTTTGTAATTCATCTGTGGTGTATGTGTTGATATCTGATGCATCCACATTCGCGGGATCGATTTGTACCTCTGACATGTTCAATTATATGACTGTGTGTGGGCTATAGAGATGCGATGGGCATTTCCCACTACTTGTGTAGAATTGGAAAAAACAAACAATTGAGGGTATTAATTAGATAGCCAGCCTTGAAAATAAAACCATAAATGATTATATATCGAATGATCGGATATCTTCTCGTTACAAAGGCTCTATTGTTTTGATCTATAGATCATCCCCAAAAGAGTGCTTGTCAGCCTTATGCCATATATCATCAGTACGTAAATACAATGTTAGGTGCGCAGCTACCACACGCACATATAATGTTAGGTACGCAGAGACAATAGCGTACACCGAACATAAATATATAATCACCTCCTTATATATGGGGGGCAGTCTGGGCAACATACCTCTATCTATATTCGCCTATCTACATCAGTTTAAGTACGATCGATCCAGGAGCATTTCCTTTCTTCAGAAATAGAGCTTTATTATCTATATCAACGGCCATTTTGTTTAATCGGTTGCATTTTCTGGACTGGAGATATCAGCACCATGCCTTCTGGGTAATACTTACTTTCCCGTAACTTAGCATGTGTGTGCTCCCACCATTCCACTCTCCTGCTCCTACCCACATGTAGGTACCACCAAACCTAGCATTTGGTGCGATGGTTACTACCACTGGGAAGTGGTGCTCGTAGAGACTATTGTGCGTATCGCCTGTAAGCCGTTCGTATTAGGCGCTCCTGCAGATAGGCAGATCAGGTCTGTACGGGGAAGAGTGCATAACTATGCAGCCAACCCTTTGTATTCCAAACGTTTTGCGTAATTGTAGGTATAAATAAAAGACTAGATAGGAGGTGCCGACCGAGGAGTTTCCAGGTGATGGTTATGGCTTTATAATTTTGCAAGAATTGTCTCCTTTCAGAGACTAATAATATAGAGAGACTGTGAATGAAAGGAACAGACGATCTTTAGTGGTCAACAGACGCTTCTCACATACACGGCCTCTATTCTACGTCCCCACACTGAACAGCGCATCTTTGTGTTTGTGAGACCATTAGAGAGATTTTGTGAGGTTGCTGCTTAATTGAAAGCAATACGGATGATCTTGCTTTAGTAATGTAGAGCTGTCTGGTTGCACACAAATCATAAGGCAAGTCCATTTTTTTGAATGTCCGCATCTCCGTTATCGTCTACAGACTCAGAGGCTGCTAGACTTCGGAAAAATTCCATAACTACCCAATCACCACATGCTCAAATGACCACTCCACTCTTAAGTCAGAACTATGAAAGCGAAAGCTTTACTGATAGCATCCCGTTGAGCGCCAAAGCTGAGAGTTCACCTTGGTCGTTGTATGTTGTGCAAGCGGTAGCAGTGGCGTGTATAAGTTCTCTCCAATATGGCTATCACATGGCAGAATTGAATGCTCCAGAGAATGTCTATACATGCCAGGACTCCGTCAGTGGCCCTCAAGGTGATTATTCGGAAACATGGTGGTTTCGCCATGGATACGACCAATGTATCCCTCTGGATAGCTCACAAGTTGGAATTGTTACCTCGATGTTCTCTATTGGGGGCTTATTTGCATCTTCATGTGCTGGTCAACTGGCTGATAAATTTGGAAGGAGGACGATTTTTGGCGTGAATGCTCTCCTATTCCTCATTGGGTCAACTTTCGAGGCTCTTGCCAACAAATACTCGTATATGCTTTTGGGCAGATTTATCTCAGGTCTTGGGGCAGGAAGTGGATTGGTCATCACCCCTATATTCATCGGCGAAGTCAGCCCAGTTGAGATCAAAGGCCTCTTGGGAAGTATGAACCAAGTAACCATTAATATGGGCATCCTTCTTACGCAGGTTCTGGCTGTTGGCTGGTCTAACAATGAACAGTGGAGAAACCTATTGCTGGTGGGCTCCTTTCTCGGGGTAATCAACTTTGTTTCCCTTTTCTTTGTTCCTGAAAGCCCCAAATGGATCACCCTGAAGGGACACGGTGATAAAGGATTGGAATCTCTACTGCTTCTCCGTGGAAATGATCTAGAGAGAGCCAAGTTTGAACAGTCGCAATGGCTCAGAGAAAGCAATCAGCAGGAAGGATCTCATTCTTCTATTGGTATTATTGATTACCTTACCTCTCCGAAGTATCGTAATTCCCGTAAAATTGCAACAGTCTCTATGGCCAGCCAGCAGCTTTGTGGGATCAACTCTATAGTATTCTACGGGGTCAAAGTACTGACGGGTCTGTTCCCTACGAGTGCGGTAGCTATAAATTGCAGTATCTCTCTAATGAATGCAGTGATTACCTTTGCTTCCTCTCTCTTTATCGACCATCTTGGAAGGAAGCCGTTGTTGTTGGTATCTGTATCGGCGATGGCCGTAGCATCCACAGCCATGGCCGTGGGAATACTCTCTAATACGCCAACGTTGTCAGTACTGTCCACATTTCTCTATGTGGCGTCCTTTGCGATTGGCCTTGGACCAATTCCCTTTTTGCTGATTGCAGAGGTCACCCAACAGGAAGTAAGGGGTGTGGCCCAAAGTTGGGCCACAACTGCTAATTGGACATCTACATTCCTGATTGCTTTCTTGTTTCCAATCTTGAATAGCAAAATTGGTGGCGGTGTTTACTTCATCTTCACGGGATTTTGTGTCTTCTACGCAGTTTTCACTTACAGGTACCTCCCTGAAACCAAGGGTAAGAATACTTATGAGGAGGTGTGGGGCCTAGAGGAGAGAATAGATTGATCTTGAACGTTTATATATATATATTTGTTTCCTTTACTCTGGAAATATCATTAAAATCTTATTCTTGATAGAGAGATAAAAATGATTTTCTTCTAATATCTGTATTCAAGTTCATCGTTTTAATATCAATTAAAGCGAAAACAAGATCTGCAAAATCTACAAAATCTAATGTATGCTTTTTGAGAACTATGGAAGAGCTATATGAATCATGATATTATTTCTGAAGAAGGTGTATTGAAAACAGCTACTTTCAATATATTCTCAGCTGAGATCCAGCCTCTCTAGTAGAGAAAAAACAGTCATCAACATTTGTTGAAATCTATATGCTGAGAAAGGAAAGGAATACAGAGGGGGCTAATGAGAACTACCACATCAACACACACCTCATTAGAGCTACAATCATGATCAAATATAAGCAACGAAGCAGTCGTTAGGCAAATATTATAATATCTACACTTATATGCATAGGTTCTCAGTGCTATATACAGTTATTGTATGTCTTCGCTGGCCCCTTAGAGACCTACTTATCTGCTGCAGGTAGCATAGCAGTGGGTATGTAGGACATCAGATCATTAATAGTGCAAAACTCAAATAAAGATGAGAGTTTACAGCCCTAGATAATATCACGTGCATCATATATACAGTCACACAGGTGCTCTTCGAGCAGCCTACACACGGTGGCTGCCATAATGAAACGGCGCTGCAATTTCTCTTTTACCTCACTCTACGCAGTACGTCTTAGCAGTAGTAAGCTGAGGGAGGTTCTTGGGTGAGAGCTCCTCCTACTCTGACACTCTCTCAGTTTCGCTAGAGGTTCTGGTTAGGGTACGGTGAAAAATATCTAGATTTCAATATCGGGAAGTAAAACAATATCTTTCTTTACCAAGGTCCAACATTAATCAAAATGCCTACTAGATTAACCAAAACCAGAAAGCACAGAGGTAACGTTTCCGGTATGTACAACTAATCCAGAGGAACCAAGAATTATCAAAGAAGTGAAAACAGCCACATAGGTATGGAAAACGTAGAATTACCAAGGGGTGAACAACAGGACAACAAGCGGGATATATGAACAACGGATATTCAGAAAATTTGTCAAACAGCATCATTGAACAGCGTGAAAAAAACAGTTCAAGAGAGTGAAATAGTTGAGAGATTTGGTATAGTGATAATGTCTATTGATTGAGGGGTATAGATGAAGTAGTGATGCAACACACCATGGTGTATTTAATAATCAAATCATTGAACAGTATTTCAAGCAGCATATCCGAACTCCGTACGGAAAGACTCTTATTGAGTGCAGGTTTATGATAAATAGCGAATCTCGCATCGAATGACCCACATCCAAACGAGCCTGTTAAATGGTTCCCACCTGACTTAGCTGCGACTTTCCATGTTGATGGTTTAACTACTTCTTCGGATTCCATACAACTTAATTGTGACGAATTTCGTTTACTAACTACTCTATAGCCGGTAAGGGTCGTGTTGGTAAGCACAGAAAGCATCCCGGTGGTCGTGGTATGGCCGGTGGTATGCACCACCACAGAACCAACCTCGACAAGTACCACCCTGGTTACTTTGGTAAGGTCGGTATGAGATACTTCCACAAGCAGCAAGCTCACTTCTGGAAGCCAGTTCTCAACCTCGACAAGCTCTGGACTCTTGTCCCAGAGGAGTCCAGAGATGAGCTCCTCAAGTCCTCCTCCGCTTCTGCTGCTGTTGTTATTGACACTCTTGCCAGCGGTTACGGCAAGGTGCTCGGTAAGGGTAGACTCCCAGAGGTTCCAGTCATCGTCAAGGCCAGATATGTCTCTAAGTTGGCCGAGGAGAAGATCAGAGCTGTTGGTGGTGTTGTTGAACTCGTTGCCTAAATTTGGAAAAATGTATAGTTATTAATCAAATTTACGTGATTTCTGTAATATTAAACTACCACATGTATTTTGTAGAGCGGAGAGAATTTACTCAACAAACCCATGGACTCCAGGGTTCGTATCGGCATTTACATTTAGCCTATAGAGAATATACTACACCCTAATACGAATCTTAAGAACCAAGCTTATAATAAATCTTGTAGAAAATCTGTCCTTTATGGCAGTCAGCCTTGACGGTAAACTATGTATCTCATACACAATGTCAAGCTGCGTTTAGTGTCATATTCCAAGAAAATTGGCACTAAGCGATTTGGCATCCTGACACCCCTTAAGTGTAAGGTCTCTCATGGCACGCACACTCAATCGGCGTCCAGAGGATAAACAGGGCGCTAAGCAACGGGCAGTGATAGTTGGTTACTATCGAAGGAACTGCCAGCCGCCATGAATCAACTCTCAGCATACACTATACTAACAGAGCGCGAGAGTCCAAGAGAGCTGGAGAGATTGACAGGGCCAGCCCGTTTAAGAGAATCTCCCTCTCAGCGTTGGTAGTGTCAGGGTCAGTTAGCTGTTCTGCACTCTGGGCTCGGCTTCACGCCTTTTGAACCCTTTGACCATCTCATCTGCCTCAAACAAATGCTACCCACCTCATTCACTACCAGCGAGTGATCTACCTCATCGGGAGATTAAGCTGCCACCTTACATACGACGAACTGCAGTGCACACTAATTAAACTACATAGAGAGCCGTCACTACGTAGTACATAGTCGGTACATATTTGACGATACGAACCTTTACGTCCATTATTGAACGGATTGCTTTCACCGGTTGCAGAGTGGGCACAGAAACCAATCCAGATATTGAAATATTTGAGTATTTGTTCCCTGTGTCCATTATCTGTTCGTCCTCTGTGTGTTGTTTGCTCAACCCTAGGCAGACTGTTACCCTACGCCTGCGTGGTAATGTTGAAGTTTCTTTGTTTACCTTTCGCTGCACGAGCTTCTACCATCCGACTCATCTCTCCAGGTGTGCAGTTCTCCTCCGGTGTGGGACTTCACCAAGCGGTGAAAAAAAAAAGTGCCAAATCGACCAAGAGAAAAAAAGGGCCTGCCTGTATATATTTACCTGACTCAAAGGAAGTAGATCTCATTACCATGACGGACACAACTTGGGACCCAGAAGAGCAACTGCCGCATCAGATCAAGGTACTTCTCACGCCAACGGGTGATGCCGCTGGTTACAACTATATATCTGCATTTCACCAGATTGTTGGACTCCTGAAGACACAAAAGAGAACAGGATGGTTGGAGCATGCGATCACTGGTCCAGAAAGTATCGCTGATCACATGTACAGGATGTCTCTCATAGCGATGTCCATCAATAGCTCCAACTTCACCAGCAACAGTACTCTGAGTGTTTCTCACAAGGCCGGTGATAAGATAGATCTTGCCACCTGTGTGAAGGTAGCACTTGTTCATGATATTTCCGAATCACTTGTTGGTGATATCGTTCCGCATGATACCCAAGTTGACAAACACGAGAAGCATAAGCGTGAATACAAGACCATCCTCTACCTATCATCTATCATTCAGAAGTACAACCCTGCTTTCGCCCAGGAAATCGTAGAGCTGTGGTTAGATTATGAAGAACAACGTACATTTGAAGCAAGGATCGTGAAAGACATCGACAAGTACGAGTTGCTCGTACAGACTTACGAGTACGAGAGACAGCATAAGGGTGACAAGAAGCTCGACGAGTTCTTTCTCTCAAGAAATGCCATTTCTACAGACGAGGTTGGAAGGCTGGCAGACCAGGTGTTGAAGGAGAGGGAACAATTCTGGTTAGAGTTCAAAGAGGAGAGGTGAAAGCCTTTGGAAATATTCACAAAGTGAAAAATCGAAATGGCACTTCTCGTCTTACCTCTTATTTTGGTATACAAACCACGGTCTCTGTGGATTTGGGATTAAAACACAGCCATGTAAAGTGATATCATGCATTATAGTTACTCATTTGATAATATTCATCCATCAATAAACGTGTACAAAGATTGTTACATTTTAATGTCGTTTTGATATCCACATCCGGAATATACAAGTTTCAAAAAATACTCGCAACTGCCACCCTAGAAAATCTACAAGTTGTCAAATCCAAATAACAGATGGCCTGCGGCATGCCGAAGCACCAAACAACATAACCCAATTACAAACTGGAATGACATCAAAACCATGCACAGTTTGTCCTCCCTCAATGGTCCGAGCCAAACCAACATCAGATTTATGAGTGTGAGGTTGGATGACTCTTTCACCCTGGTGATGGTATTTTCCACCTTTTTACCCGACTTTGAGATGGTTGTCACCTTGGTAGTCTCCTTAACTAACTCTATGAGGCACAACTTTTCCAACATCAACATTATCATCTCCACATACTTGTTTAGAGGCTTTTCAAATACAGCATGAGAAGGGTACAGGAGATTATCCTCTGGATTAAAGCGTGGCAATCTATGACGAGGACAATGCACCAGACCAAATAGTTGAGGTACGCTGTATACAAAATTTACAATCTGGGGGATGAAGAACAACATCAGAGTCTTTGAAAAATGCCCAGAAATTCCCACAACAGCAAAAACCATACCGGCAAAATAGCACCAAGTGTCTCCAACAAATACTCTTGCAGGGTACCAGTTGAACTTCAACAGGCCAAGGGCAACACCGAGGAACGGAATGAGCATGCATGTGCTAAGAAGATGTGTTTCATAGGCCGGAGTGTGCGTTGCCGAGAATGGATACAGGTAGCACAAATCATTGAGAAGTAACAGAACGGCTAACACTACAGTCTGACCAACTTCCAGTCCGTTTACCCCTGCAAAGATATTGACAGAGTTGGGGCAGAAGATTGCAACAGCCGCCATGTAGGCATAGTACAAGAATCCCAAGTCAATGCTGGAGATACTGAGCCCAAAGTAGTCTCTTACGAAATTGGGAATGAGAATAGAGGTTACCCCAAAATCGACGTAGTACACTATCAGCAGGGGCACAGAGGCAATTGCTGGCAGGAAGAACTTGTGTCTCCATCTGATGTCAAAGAGATCATCTAAAAGTCCCAACAAAATCATGCTCTCCAAAGACAACACACCGCTCAAGTAAGATGATAATCTATTGTGAGGAAATAGGAGCGCAGAGTTGACTTCGTTTGAGGTGTCATCGATTCCAAAGTCACGGGAACCACCGCCACTCGTTCCTAGAACGAAATACTTAATGAACAGAAAAGGGATGAACATGAACATAATAAACAAGTAAGTGATAGCCGGTATCACTCCTATGGTCTCTGGAAGTAGTGGCTTGTTGGGCTTGGATAGGTCTTTGCCTGATAGGCCCCTCTTTATAAACGCTGATGACACATTGGGAATTAGGTAGGTTGTCGCCTGGTAGCCTAATATGGAAAAGCCTACAGATGCCGGAAGTGGCTGTAGGTATGATTTTGCATCAAATATCAGCGCAAACGCGATGGGGATCAGTGAGATGTTGATCAAAGTGGAAATTGATGGAAACATAGTTATTTTGGGTATAACTAACATCTGGTTGTTAGCCAGTCCTGTGAGTGTGTACGGATGACTGGTAGGAGATTCAGAGACGCTAAGACAACTGTGTGAATACGCAACCTAACACCCAATGAGAGAAGGTAAGCTTAAAAGAGTGACAATAGTCATCAGAGTGAGACATTGATGACAGCAAACAGATATCTAATAGCAGTTGCTATATGTGGCTAGTTCTCTGATAAAAGTGTGCCTGGTTCTTCGATATCCTGCTCCGCATCATAGGGCATGTGGCTGAACAATGAGAGCGATGCCCACCATATAAAGATGCTTACTATGGAAGCTTGATGACGTGGGGCCTTTAGTGGGGAGGGAGAAGGGAGAGCTCTGTACGCGTTAACTATGGGGAAGACATGCGTGTCTGTTAGGAGAGAGGTATGTGTCTGTCCGTGCACTTATTAAAATATAAGACGAACGCGCACTTTCCATCAGACTCATACATTTTTCATTGTACCATATGAGTCCACTGAGTTAGTGGTGTGCGTGTGCGCTCTGAAAAATATTATACCCAGTAGTAGGTGTGGGCTGCACTATGAAAGAGGGCGCTCTGCTTAACTATGGTGCGGGCTGTAGGTTATAGTATGTGGATTATAGTATGTGGATTATAGTATGTAGGTTATAGGGTATGGATTATAATATGCCGGTTATAGGGTGTATGTTTTATAGTATGCAAATTAAAGTATGCAGATTATATAGAATGCAGGTTGTATAGTATGTGGGTTATAGTATGTGAGCGGAGTAGAGAACATAAGCTTAAACACCAGCCATAGGACAGAAAAGTAACAGTTACACGAAGATTATTATGATCCTCACTGCAGACGTATATACATATAGATATTTAAGCGTTGGAAGTTTATTGAAGAGATCGTGCTTGATATATTAGACGTAGGTTTACCGTGTATCTATTCAGGAATCATTCACCGCATCACACCTACATATCCTATTCATATATCAATTCATAGATCCATATCTCCTCATTCGCAGGTATTTATCAGAGCATCACAGAGCATAGCTTTCCGACCTGATCATTCTTACATATAGGCGAGGGCATGTCTGACAGGGCATATTCTGTAGAAGTACAGACGTTGGAAATCCCCATTGTGGCGTTCCCTCCTTTCAAGCTAAGGTCGTCTCTTATTGACAAAGATCCTGTGATATGGGTACATCTCTTGGAGCACTATATACAACTATTCAAGAAGTTGATAGTCATAACTACAAACTACAGACATCAAATAAAACTATCTTTGAGATCACACCAACAACTCACTGTATTTCTGAAAGGATATCTTCATGAGACTTCAGAAGAAGCGACCAGAATATTCTCACTGGGGGCCATCAACCCAGATATCACGAAGAATAGCAGGCTTTTGAAAGTGGTGGTGTTCCAGTTTATCAAAACTTACAACTTGATGAATTTGAAACTGGCGGGCGAATCGGTGTGGGATTTCGTCAAAGTGTATGCCGGCCTTGCCAATGCCAACCAGGATAGTAACCAGTCTATCTTAACCTTACCACTTGTGAGGAGTTTGGTTGAAGGCACCATCAAATCGAAGTTTAACAGTAAATCCAATGATATTTCATTGATTAAATCACTTCAGGACCATCTCCAACTACTGATTACAACAGGGAAGAGCAACAAACACGACTTGGAGACACTGACTCTGTTGCTCGGCAGCAAGACACCCGGTCCTGATGATGCGTTCAAAGTCAACATCAATGCCAAGAGCAGGAAAAACGTTGTCAAAACCAGAAGAACCACTCCAGGAGGGAGGACAATCAGCGCTGATGCTTCTGCATTCTCCGAACAGTTCATAAATGAGAAGTGGGTCGATATCTTAGAAGGAATATATAACAAGGGAACAGGTGTGTATGCAAAAGAAGCATTTGACTTTTGTATTATATCTCTCTGCTCTCTCCCCCCCATGAAATTGAACAGGTTGCTGACTTCGGCGTTGAATATGAACAACCTTCACACTTTCAAGAGACTCTACCCCTTGATGGCAAAAATCGTACTCTCTCGCAAGTTCAAAGAAATGTATCCCTCACTCAATGACCATGTGAGGTTCCTTAGCAAAAAGTCGCATGGGGCAGGGGACAATACTCAGAAAGTACATGAGAATTCACAGAGCATAGAGCTCATTCATGATCTATTCCCCCAGTTTACAGATGGCCAAATTAAGAAGCTGCTGTTAGACTACAATGGAAATGTTGAGCAGGTGACCAATTCACTCCTGGAAAATCCAGACACCTCCGTAGAAGAGTTCCCAGAAGTGGCAACAGAAAGGATTTCGTCGGAGTCGTCCTCACAGAAGGGGAGATCCATCTATGCTGGAGACGAGATCTCTCAGCTGGCATTTGACGAGTCCAGAGTAATACGGGGGAAGAAGAGCCAACTTGACGTGGCTGATACCGATGAATTGAAGAAGCGAACCCTAACGAATGCGTTGCGTCTACTTTATGAGAGTGATGAGGATGAACCCGATGATACTTATGCTGATCAAGAAAAGACCACTGGCTCTTCCTCTGGTCCTGCCTCGGGCGTATATACTAGAGTAAGGAAACCAGTATCGGAACTGGATGGTGATGATGTGGATGGCACTGATATGTCATCAGAAGCCGTAAATGCCCATCAAGAGTCCGAAACGGACAAGGTCGAGCATGCTTTGTTTGCCATACTCAAGAAAGCCCCTGCTCAGCTTGAGAGGGGAGCCAGAAAGACCAAATCCAGGCAGCAGTTAAGGACGGAGACAGGATGGACAGACGAGCAAATAGAGGGTTGGGCAAGGATGATAACGAAGACTCCCAGAAGATTCAAAATCTTGGAAGAGAAATATTTATTTTCAGGTAATGTGGTAACCCTTCGGGGGTCTTCCTTTAGACAGCAACAGATTGAAACAGATGAAAGTGGCAGCGAGGCACCGGATGAAAGTATTTCAGACTCCTCTGTGGGTAGAAGTCCTCGTCGCCATCCAGGCTCCAGCAGGGCTTCCCCCGGTCCTTCAAATCTTAACCCTTCTATTTCGAAAAACAGTTCCAAGGATGCCCAGAAAAATCCCACTCAAGACAAGCGTAACAACGCAAGGAATGAAAAACAGAAGGCATCCCGGGCCAACCATAACAGAAAATCTGGGAATGACAGGAAAATGGCAAGAGAACTTGCCTGATTTTATTTGGCTTATTGAAAATAAATCGATGGATGTTCGCATTTTTGTTTTTATCAATGACAGATATTTTCTAGTTATATTATGCTTCTCTGCCCCGGCTCTATAGTTTTCTCTTCTTCCCAATTCCACCCCCCTCAAGCCTAGTCCACATTTCTTCCTCATCATCCTCCTCAGATTCCTCTTCAGATTCTTCATCATCCTCCTCCTCATCTTCACCGTCGTTTCCGTTTTCTGCCTTGGCTGTTTTAGTTTTCACAGTCTGTCCTTCAGTCTCATCATCTTCTAACAACAACACAGCACTTATTTGAGAGCTGACGTACACTTTGGCCTCCTGAGTTCTCTCTTCCACTTCAAACACTCTGACATATCTATCTAAACCACCAGTACATAACAGACCAGCCTCCGATAGCAAATCCAGTGCCTGAACTGAGCCTACAGCACCCGTATATTTACCCAGTAGTCTGCCCTTCTTCAGATCAAACTTTGCAGTTGCTGTATGTGTATCGGAACAAATAATTTCAGTGTTGTTGGCTGAACCAACCATTGTCAATAGAGGTTTGTCAGATACGCGGAAATCAAGGAGTGGTCTCTTGCCATGAGCTGAGTTGTAATGTCTTAGCTGGCCATGTCTTGTCACAGTGACCAGTTCATATACTTCCGGTGAAGAATTGTCGATGAACAATATTTTTGATATCCATACCGGCACTCTCAAATCGAGTTTATCATTCTTCACATTTTTGGCCTGGAACACCACCTTGTGGTCAAGCTTACCATCGCTCTTCTTGTAAGCCTCAAAAATATCCAGTCCAGGATTAGCCAATTCGATAACTTTGAGATCATTTTCCTTTCCTCCGTATGCAAAAATAGACCTCTTTGTTGGATGACAAACAAATGCACTCACCGGGGCCCTCACGGTCAGAAAAATCGGCTCAGATTCCGGATTGGAAACATCGATAGCAGCTATTCTTCCATTTTCACTGCAAGTATATACATAGTTATCTATTGGGGACACCAACAGAGAAATGAAATTATCCTTTGCATCAAAGGTCAACCCTTCGTATCTCTTGATCAGCTCGTATTTCTCAAAGTCGTATACACAAACCGAGCCACCCTTACGGGCTGCAATGATATAATTGGGGGGTGTATTTGGCTTCGAGCTTTTGCCAGTAAACACACATAACTGCTGAATCTTTGAATTCCTGGTTTCCTCACAAAAAGTATTTACAGATTCTGGTTGAGGAGCCTTCTGTGAAGAAGTATCAGTGCCTCTAGCACACCTAATCTCTATAAGTGGAGGGTAATGTTAGTAAACTGAATGGCACAAGATAGTTTCATAAATCTCAGGCAAGCAGTGCCTCCAACATCAAAGGAGATGCTCTATGCAAAAGTGCGAATACTTTATATCCACCATTTCGTTGCTTACCCTTTAGGGAACCAGAATCGTCCGCAGATGCTAGTATCCTCATCTGTATATGGCTATCCAGAATAACGATGAACTGAAGGAATGAGCTGAAGGAACGAGCTCAACAGTTCTCCACCTGATATTGTTATATTTTTTTAAAACAATGATTTTCCAGTAGGAAAGTCATATATGATGGCATATCACAATACACAAACTCACCGTATTCTCTCAATACGATTCTTCTGTCACTTCTCGGAAAAGTACTACACAACCCATCACCATACTACACACCCCGTCTGCTATCTCACTATGCGCTGCTATACATTGAAAAATTTCTGCATACATTTCTCAAAAGGGCAATCTCATCGCCGGTTGCGAGCTCCGTTTATCTATGCAGTGAACGCCAGATAGTGTGGAGGTGAAGCTACGCACTCATGTAAACAAAACAGTAAACACACCTAAGTGAGAGAAATGGGGAGGGCATCATCTCCATAGCATTGACAGAGGTAGTAGGTGCTAATATCAGAGGTTCTGATATAATAGTGCTGATATAATAGTGCTGATATAATAGTTGCTAACATCATAGGCGCAATATAATATAGTGAAGCAGCTCTGTACTCGGTAGACATAAGTGACCTTACTCCGTGTCATTTAATGAAGAATTACAAAAGAAGAGCTTGATCTCCTAATAACCTACACAAACACATAGTTAGTATATATTGTGAACTCAAATTGAGCCAGCAGAGTGATATTATATCATAAAGCAGCAGTTGTACTTCTCATAGTGCGAATAAACGGCGCGGCATTCTTTTGAGGCATACCAACCAGTCATTGTCAGCAACATCCAATACACCTACATCCACCCACCATGGCAAAACGTAGAGCTTCAACTGCGATAGTAGTCGCGCCAACAGACACACACAACAGTAAAAGACCAAAATCATCGTCAGCCAAGGGGAAAAGCACTCAGCCTGCCCAGGAAACTGGTAGAAAGCCAGAATATGAAGAAGATATATATGTCCCCACAGAAATTCAGCTGGTGCGATTTGATACATTGAGGGCAGTTACAGAGAAGGCATTAGAACAGTCAATCAGGGCTCTGGCGACAGAGAAAGTGAGAGGGTGCTATGAGTCTATTGCCGCTACTGAGGACGGCAAGACAGCTCTAGATACGGCACGCAATCAGATCTCCGATTTCTGGAAGCAGAACTCGTTAAAGGAGTTTGATGCGATATACGAGGAGATGAAGGTAAAGGAGAAACTGGATGAGTTGGATAAGCTGATATTTGATGCACAGAGGCGGCGGGGCCTCCGTAAAACAGACACTTTTTTGTAAGTATGAGAGCAATGTCTACTTTCTCGTTCAATTATATCTTTACTAACAACGACTTAGTGTGGATAAGCTGACCCCTTCTCAGATTATTTCAGGAAATCTGATATCGGCAAAGCAAAAAACAAAGCAAAAGTTGGAGGAGATGCTTGCAAAGCTGAAACAAGACAACAGAGAACTTATTGCTGAACTTAAACATCTTTCTCAAGAGGCAGCCGAGGAAGTGGGGCCCATAGAGGGAAGTATCACTTCGTTGGACCAATTGGTTAACGACGAGGAGAGAAAGAAAAATATAATAACCGATGATAACTGGAAGTCGCTAGTAGAGTACGTGAGTCAGAGCAGGACGTAACCAGCATATATTTATAATAAATAGTCATCACACTTTTTTTCCTTTCATGCAACATTAATTGTACACTATACACCCCGTCTATTTCTGTTCAGAGGATATCACGGACATGCACTTGAATTCATTTGAGTAGGTGGCCTTCCATAAACGGATCTTACCATCATCGCCAGCACTGCTCAAGATTGTTCCTGTGAGATTCCAATTTACTTTCCACACCTCACCATTGTGGTCGTCATGACTGGATATCGTCTCTATCTCCATGTTATGATCAACTGGATTATCGGATCCGCCTGGAGGACTATCTGACGCTATTCCCATCATATCATCATCCCCACTCCCATATTCTGCAACCCTTGAAACTTTGTCTGTGAGCTTAAATATCCGTACATAGCCGTCTTTACAGCCAGTGGCTATAAGCTGATAACTTCTTCCCATTGAAGGAGCCCATGCTACGGATCTGATCAAACCATCATGCTCCGGAAGTGCTTTGGATAATATCAACGCTTCATTCTTGTCTCTGCTATATATGAAACCCTGATCCAATGCACATACAGCTATCTTCTCTGAGGAGAAGCGAGATGGACACCAGGCCAGAGAGAAGTCAGACTGCAGATGAGATGCCGGAGGCGAAGACAACACATTGACCTCACTTGTAAGTGTCCAATGCCTGAGATCCGATGGCTCAATTGCATCGTATACCCTTAACACCCCATCGCTTCCAATCGTTCCTATTCTCAGTCCCAAATGACTAGGTGCAAATGCCAGGTCGTATAAGGGCCCATGTGCGTCTGCGATTGTTGCAAGCCTTTTCCACCTGCGACCAGAGCCAGTTTGTTCGTTGAAATCTTCTTCCCAGATCTTAACGGTCCGATCAAATGAAATAGACGCCATAATATGGCCAAATTCAGGAAGGGCAAAGGCAACCTTTATCACAGAAGAATCATGTGCCTTCCAGGAGTCATTCAACACCCATGAAGATGTCAGTGGGTTTAGGTCAAACACCTTGATGTGTTGATCAGATGAGCATGTAGCAAGTTGCCTCCCGTAGAAATCATACGCCACATCGTGTATTAATTCTTCATGACCCGTTGGGAACGGCTTCACAGGGTCTCTCGTCATTTGGCTATGTTGGTGCTAATGTACCGTATTGGTGGAATAGAGCGAGGGAGAGGGCACACCAATTGATTGAGTCGATATGCGAAAATCGTCAAGATTATCAACCCAAAAATATCAGATCTTTAATAAGAGAACTGATTTCGTTCTACAGATAACAACTGTACACACACTAATCAAATCCACACTGCGTAATGTACACACCTAGAGATGATAGCCGTTTACTTAACTATGGAGAACCAGAGCTTACTGTATACATAGTGAAGGGTCCATATGAGGTTAGGCAGTGTATGGGCCAGTGGTGTGTGTGTCGCCCATAAACACTCAGTAGTGTCCATACAGAGGAGTGTTAGAATAGCAGGAATTGCACCGGGCTAAGATACCAAGAGCAGTGGAGAGTCCTCCCATCGACCGAGAGTGTGAACGGGGAATAGCAAGGGTGATAACACCAGCGCAGTACAGAGGGTTTCACATTAATAGATAATCCTCCCATTGCCACGATAGGCCAGTGGTGTCTGAATTCTTTCAAAGAAGACCGCGCCATAAGCAAGTGTAAACTTACTCACTCAGTGGGTAAACTACTCACTTGGTGGGTAAGTTTTGTACGTACACTCCCGATTGTAGCGGCTTCCTCCTCTTTCACCTCATCGCTGCATCCACTCACTGTATGTAAATGATGAACTGTCGTCACTATAACCTCCGCTTCCGCTTTCCATGCACCGCATATGCTGAGTGGATATCCGGCTTATCAAAACATATGTTTTGTCATCCCGGACTAAGTGTGCAAAGATGATATCATGCCCCCCGCTTTTTGACTACCTCAACCTGCCCTGAATACTGTTGTAGTCATGCCAGTTCAATATATTCATGACCCATATATATGTAGTCCACTCCTAATCATCCTCTTCATAAGCCGCCCCGCTTGACCAGATGGGGAAATTTCTCCTAAAACTCCCTCTTCAAACAGTGCTTATGCCCGAACGTTTTAATGCAGCATGTTAATCTTATTCTGCTAGTTAGGAGTTGTGCATGAGAGTGCATGAGAAGAGGGCAGGGTGCCAAGGGCCTATCTATATATATAAGGTAGGAGCCGCATATCCTTGGACCGATATTTTTGGCAATTAGTGGAAAGCTGGCTTGTTGAGAAACCTACATTTCTGCGAGTATCAATGATCCTCTGAAATATTATTATCTGTGCTGTGATACCACACGGTGCGCAAACAAAAACAGCAAAGCGTAGCTGGGAAAATAGCTTCAGAAACCACCATATCGGGTTATGGTTAGATCAAGTGATGGGGAGCCCGCTCGTACGTCCCCAAGCGATACCGTTCAAGATATAGAGAAGGCAGAAAATGACTTTACTGATGTTATTCCACCTGCTGGAACAATATCCGCAAAAGTCGGTGCTGCCCACACAGTTGCCCCCATGAGTAGGGAAGACCTGGAAAACGCAATTGGTGATTCTCACCATAGAAGACTCCCCAAGGGAAAGCTATTTGCTATTCTCACCGCTAACTCCCTTGCTGTGTTTCTATCTTTCCTGGATCAGTCCAGTATGACTGTGACGCTTCCATACATTGCAACCTCCTTAAATGCCCAACAATCCATCTCGTGGGCTGGCACCTCCATGCTGATCTCCAGCACCGTCTTTCAGGTTTTAGTGGGACGTATTTCGGACATCTGGGGCAGAAAGACAATGCTTCTGAGTTGTATGCTGATTCTTTCAATTTCCGAATTGCTTTGCGGATTTTCGCAGAACGACGTTATGTTCTACGTTTTTAGAGCCTTCTGTGGCATCGGCTCTGGCGGCGTATCCGGAACTGCGGTTGTGATCATTACCGATGTCGTTCCTATGAAGGATAGAGGCACGTATCAAGGTGTGTTGGGTGCCACTATTGCCTTGGGTAATACAGTGGGACCTTTCCTATCCAGCGCCTTTGTAACAAGAGAGAGCTGGAGGGACTTTTACTTTTTGATGGCTCCGACTGTATTTCTCATGACTATTTTGTTACATTACGTTGTCCCAGCTACATCTGCACCACTGTCAAAGCGTGATAAGATCAAGAAGATGGATTACCTAGGATTTTTCACCTCAGCTGCCGGTCTCATTTTCTTACTCATACCTCTCAACAGTGGAGGCTTGCTCTACTCTTGGGATAGTGCTCTTGTCATTGTTATGTTCATTTTGGGTGGTGTCTTTCTGAGTGGATTCGTTGTTACCGAATGGAGGTTTGCTGAACTACCATTGATTCCTCTTCGTTTGTTCAAAATGTTTTACATCTCCATGCTCTTCACACAAGCGTTCTTGATGGGACTCGTTTACTTTTCGTGCCAGTACTTCCTGACATACTATTATGAACTTGTAAAAGGAGCTGATACCATCCACGCATCGATATATATTATGTGTCAGGTTCTCCCCCAAGTTGTATCTGCAATAGTGGCTGGAAGAACAATTTCATGGACCGGTCACTACAACCCCGTCATATGGTCCGGACTTGGCTTGTGGACACTAGGAGCTGGCCTTTTTCTCTTGTGGACTCCAACAACCTCAACTGCTGTTGTTGTAATCTCACTCCTCATCAATGGTGCGGGAATTGGATCTACATTTCAACCGACAATCGTCGCTATCCAGGCTCACAGTAAGAAAGCCGACAGAGCTGTGGTGATATCCACCAGGAACGCCGTAAGATTTCTTGGTGGAGCTGTTGGTATTGCATTGTGTTCACTGATTTATCAAAGTACGCTCTTGAAAGAGCTCCGTAGCAACACCACATTAGAACCCGAGGTGACAGTATATCTGAAAGCCAACGCATACTCAAAAGTCAACCTCAGTCAGTTTTCATCAGAAGAAATAGTTATCATCAAGGGAATATATATGAGTTCCTTGCGGAATATATTCATTTTTTGGGTTCCTGTGATTGGTTTATGCTTCTTGATCGCCTTGGTTATCAGGGACAGAGGTCTGAAATCACTGGATGAGGATAGACCAGTTACAGGTGATATGGCTGAGTCAATCCATGAGGAAGTTCAACAAGAGTCTGAGTTGCCTGTGCTAAAGGCTGTTCAGTGAATAACCAGTATCACATATTACTATTTTTCATGGCGGTTTACACATAAGCAATGATTTTGATATGCATCGAAAGAATTTTTAAAGGATAGCAGAAAACCAGCCTTTATACGCATATTTAACTCTACAGGCATTAATACATACATGACGAGTATGATCTATTTCTACCTTACTAAAGAATACATAGCTCAAAAGCATAACGTCAATCTTTTAAGTCCTGTCCGTCAATACTCGTATGAAAGTGGGAAATTCCAAACGCCTACTTTCCATGAATCTCACTTTCACCTAAAGACTTGGCCATAACAGCCTCCTTCTGCTTTGAAGCTAACTTAGCCTCAAAGCTTCTAACCTCACCCAACGTATGTACAGAGAAGAAATCCCGGCACAATGGACATTTGCATCTTTGCAGGCCTACATTTTCAATTCTTGCCCTACATTGAGCACAGATCTGATGACCACATCCCATCACGTCCTCTGTTGTATCATAACATATGATACACTCATGGGTTTCTTGGGTAAGTGCGCCTCTGCGCAGTATTGTTTCGTACTTCAAATATGGATTATCCCATAGCAGTGTCTCCAGACAAGGAAATTGAGCTTTGAGCTCATCAAAGGGGAAATCTTCTCTTAGGGCATAGCATTCGATAGCCTTCAGAGCGGGTGCTTCCAGTGATCTCAGATCTCTGATGTCCGTTCCGGAGACATTCAAATTTTCTAGAAGAGGGAAGTTACCCTCTAATTTGGCCAACGACCTTAGTCGTGGTACAATGCTCAATGATTTCAGGAGGGGTGCCCACTCTACTTTGAAGTTTTGAAGGCTTTCAAGGTTCAACTTCTCGAGTTTGTCGAAACTACCACCGAATGTCTCCAATATGGATCCATCTTGTACCTCTATAATTTTGAGTGAGCTTGAGTTGATGACAAGCAACTTCACACCTAAACCAATATAAAGGCTACGCAGGCCCGTACCAGAGTATGAGCCTGTGACGCTGTTGATAGAGGAGCTATACAAGAGGAATCTATCGAGCGCTTCTGCATTCACGTCAAGATGGTCAAGTTTGCTGTTCATGATATTACATTCACGGAGATTGCTGAAATTACCCGACAGGCCAAAGAAGCGAGATAACTTGATCTCTATTATATGCAAGTGTGGAGTAAGCTCGTCCCCAAGCGGGAGATCACACTTGGTGGTCATTTGCACCTGGTTGAGCTTGAGACTGTATAACTGAGGGGCACGCAATCGGGAAAGGTTACAATGGTTAACTTTTGCCAGCATTAGAAATCTGAGGGAATTGAATCTCGATCTAGTTTGCCAGTGCACATTAGGACAAGTGACTATACTTATGCTACGTATGTGATCCCTCAAATCAGCAGCCGAAGGATTCTCACCAGTTATGAATCTGACAAATTGTGCTGTCAAATTGTTCCCTTTAAGCGACACCTCTAATAATTCGGGGAACAACTGATTGCTATTGAAAAGGCTTATTGCACATTTCTCAAGAGACACAACCTTGAGTTTCGTCACAACCAAATCATGTTGGGAGCCAGTATGATTATATTTAATATATGGACATGATAATACGCGAAGCGCCGTGAGCCTCTTGAGGACAGACGCAGACATATTGTAGATACATGGCAATGAGTAGAGTTCCAAACTTTGAACGCAAGTGAGCTTTTCGAGGAAGTGAAGATTTTCGAGATTAGGGCAACCTACAAGTGATACCTCTCTTAATGTCTCTGAAACTCCTTCGAGATCTGCCACTTCAACCAGTCTCTTACAGTTAGTAACGTTGAGCTTCTCAAGCCTGGCGAAGCAGGGACAAGCAAGTCTCAATAGAGGACAATCATACAATTCCAGAGTTCGCAAATTGGAAAAAAAAGCTCCATTCAACGACTCCACACTCGTGTAAGTGCTCAAGCGAAGCTCTTCTAGGGAGTTACAGAAATGGTTCTGGGCACCCATATTTTCCATACGGCAGCCTTGAAGAAGCCGCTCCACCTCGTTATTGGAGGCATCCTCCAATAATGAGGCTCCGAAAACATCCAGAGAGGGTTTACAGTTATTGATGTGCAGCTGCTTTAAATTTGGAGTGAAGAAGAGTGGCTCGGAATATACAGTGACTCTATTGAGCTGCACAGAGACAAGCTCAATGCCCTCGACTATGAGGGAACGCAAAACACAAGAAACGAGTTTGAGAAGCTTTAGACACTTGAACCTTTCTGTACTAAGGGTATTCAGGGAGCTATTGTAGATGGTGAGATCAGTTAAGTGAGGTAGCTCCACTAGTGCTTCCAATATATCATCCATTACAAACCCCTCCAAATGAAGCGCTGTGAGGGTCTTCGGCAAAGGCAGCTTGAGCATTGTTGTCGGACACTCATCCAAAATCAGCTTTTGTAGATTTGGTATTTCCATATCGTGCAGCCACCAATCGTCTTGTAAGAGGGATGACGAGTGCTGTTGTCTCACCCCTTCCACTTGAGCTGCATTGTGTCCTTCATTATACCTATGAATTTCCAACGTGTTCAATTCCCCAGCATTGAATGACTTCACTTCTCCAAAATAGCAGAAGTATGTACTGAGTATTTTCAAGTTGTGAAAACTACCTGAGAGAGCACCAATAGTACAATTGTGCAATTTGAGTTCCGTGATTAGATCACCCTCCACAAGCAACTCGCTGCAGATCAACCCACGAACCTCCACACTTCCCTTCTGGTCTTTGATTGAGGCTAAATCTTCCGCAACATATAAGTCTGTTTCTGTATGAAACAGGACATGTTTCTTTGACTCATTTTCTCTCTTTAATACTACCTTCATTGCGTGATATTTGTGTAGTCAAGGATATGTTTGAGTATTCTATGATCTTTTTCTCCTCAGTGTTTCGCACTCCTCCGCCGTCTGTACATGTAATCAATAGCTACAAGCAGGAAGTGGTCCTGTCTCTTGATGGATTTTAGATTGGTGGGACGACAATTGTCATTCACAGCTGTTTGTTATTACTATGGTTTAAGAATGAACCACCGCTCGAAGTGTGTAGAGAATATATCTAACTCTATCTGTGTCAGATGTATGTAGCAATCAGATCGAAGCAACATTCGACTCCAAGCTATTGGACTGGCTCGACATTAGAGGGTTGAATATGCCCAATGCACCAATGTCTAAACAGAGTTTTGCACCACGTTTGCATGAGGACTGAATATCATCTACTTGACCCAACTGACCCAGCTGCTCCACCCCCCTCTCCAATTCTTGATTGCTGACCAACAACTTGCATTACATCCCGCACAGCTCATCCACCCCTCGCTCTCGCCCTCCCTATCTCATCTCATCGTGCATTTAGTGTGTTGTATAGCGTAATGACCCATGCCTATCAAATGCGTCGTCACCTGCGTCACCAACCATCACCTCGTTAAGAGGCACATATACCGCTTACTTAATCGCAAACTGATAAGCCCAGGAACCATCAAGATAGCCCAGCATGGATGCTATGCTAACGTCTGCTTATTGGCTTATTAGCGGGGAAGCAGGAGCACTGGAGAAGCAATCGGTCATCTCAGGCGATTTGACGAGGTGCTTTGCTTATTTTATGTTTGTAGTGTGGAAGGTACTTTTTTCATAGGGCTGTAATATCCGTATATCCGTATGGGACATAGCCATTAAACAAGACCAAAAATACACATTATAAACACCAAGATGCCACCCTTTTGATTAATATTTTCATGTTTATTATGATTGATATTTTAATGTTTAGGGATCAATATTATATGTGTATATAGATAAAACTTTCAATCATTGTTCTTCTACTTAAGATTCTAAAAACCGGAACCGAAACTCGTATTAATAAATATATGATATATATTTTCAAGATAGATAACCGTGACAGATAATACCACCAATGAACAATCAAAATGTCGTAGACAACAAAGAAGACAAAAGGATAACTAAATGCAACAAAATGATATTTTGGAAGATGCACCTGTGCACCTGGGCATCCCAGTATTCTCCCAGTGCTCCCTAATAGTGTCCACCTAAGAGCCTGCCGATGGTTATCAATGGAGCACAGATGCTCATGACGGCTGTTCTTAGACTGTCGAGTAAGATATGCAGCTCATAAAGCAACCACATGAATATAACGAGTTCACAAATAACAACCACATTCTGCATTCCGGGGAATTGTTTAGCCAGAGCGTCAATAGGCGCGATTATCCCTCGTACGTATGGAACGGAAACCAGCAGATCGTGAGCATTAGAAATGAGTTGTGATTCTTCTTCATTCCGCACAGCAGGTACAACAGCAGCTGGATACTGTGCTGGACGGCTGAATGCCATAGAGGAAGCATCTGTGAGACTTGTACTAGCAGGAGAGGGAGTCCTGATCTGATTCTGCAAATTCCGTAGAACAGCCGTCAGCGAAGTGGATGCATCACTGAGGTTGCTATTTCCGTTTGCTCTGGAACCTCCCACCGAATCAGCTGCTGCGACATCATTGGATGTGTCTTTCAGTTCTGTGATTTGTGGACTTTTGTGGCTGCTTCCCCCAAACAATGACATTCCACCAAGAGTCAATCTTGCACGAGGGTTATCTTCGTGAACCATTGCCCCGTTGCCGTTACCATCGGTGGTGTTGGATATTGATGCATGAGCAGAGGGTACGTCCTTGCCAAAGATTTGCAAGAAAGTTGCCGAAGACCCCGGCATTGGATGAGCGGAAACTTCTGTAAAGACTTCTTTTGTCGTGACATGTCTCACCTTGCCGCCATATTGTTCTCTTGATTCAATAACCCGCTCATACTTGCGCTCACTTTTGGGAGCATTATCTCTACTATCACTCGTTTGACTATTTGATGACTTCCCCCACAACCAAGGCAGCAAGCTCGATTCAGTCGCAGCGACAGAAGCAGAAGAGGAATTTGATACTCTTACAGCACTTGGTCTGCTACATACAGATTGCTTTTCCGATACTGAAGAAGCATCATCAACACTTACACTGTCGATGTTCTTCTCTGATCCTTTGCCCAGCTTTTTGAAGAGTCCCCTGGACTGATGCCTGGAAGGTTCTTGCTCAGTGCGGGTTTGCGCGCTTTCATTGGTCACTTGTGTGCTGCCTTTAGTTCTCTTTCTCTTAAGCCATTCTTGCGGAGATTTGCTTTTAATGGTTGCATTGGAGCTGTTGAGTCCCTCTTGCGCGTGTTGAGGCTCAATAGCCGGAACGACCGAGGATTCCTTTGAATGGTCAAAACCGTTTGCTTCTGCAGATAAAAGAGGGATGTAGGATGAAATCTGACCCATATAACCCCATAACCCATCCATGAGAGTAGGAACCGGCCCTTCATCTGGAGCTGCTGGTAATTTTGGAAGCGAATCATTGCTCAACTTTGCTGGGATTCTCTTCTTCTCGATACGTATTTTATGCTTTGGATTTTCCTCATAAGGAGGCGGTGTTTGAGATAGGGATGGGATGGCGGATCTACTGTCTCTTATGCTGTCCATATTTGTTCTCCTGCTTTGCTCATACTGGGGGGCCGGTAAGTATGAAACTACCATTGGATGCCTAGCTTCAACCTTTGGTTGCACTGGTTTGGAATTAGGAGTTGATACCCATTCACCATTCGAAAAGTGAGGCAGCTTAGCAATGGACGGCATGGGCTCCATCATGTGCTGGTTATAGTCACCTTCGTCACTATCGGGGGATATGCTTCCTGGCTGGAAGGCAACAGCACTACTATGTTTTTGATCTCCACCGAGCATTCTCTTCAAGAACTTGCCCGCATTTCGGTTTGACCTGTTTCCGTTGTCGAACAGCAAATCAACAGCTTCAACAGGGAATCCATTCTTATCATGAAAATAAGATGTGGTGTGTGCTTCATGCTTTGCAGGACGTGTGAAGGTGTAATATTCTTCTTCGGGCTCTTGGCCCTCCACTAATTGACTGTGGTGATATGCAGCCGTATTCGTTGGTGCTGTTCTAGTAGCCGCAGAAGAATCTTGATGTGGTGAAGATCTTACAAAGTTCTCATCTCGTTTATTCAGCGGTGGCGAGATTTGACCATAACCAAGAGGATAACTCGATGATACTGGTCTTTGAGAAATATTGGGGTAACCCATATTGGATGTGGGGCTCTTCTAACAAGTGTATGTGAACAGTACGATGCCGTGCAATTCAATGTAGGAATGCAGCTCTGGCAATTATGGTGTACCTAACCTCCAAAGAATGATAAATAACAAAACGGAAAAGGAATTATCATGAAAACCCCTTCTGGCCTTGCTATGTTCAAACTGGAGATAGTAATCAAATTCTCCGACCTGAGGGGCCCTTACCGCCTTGATTCATCTAGATCACATGGATAGAAGCTTCCCTCCTGCAGTCTAATGCAGGAGGCGGGTTGACCTATTTCCTATTTAGGATACGCGAGATGAGATAGTCTTACCCGGATGCACTAAGCTCCCACCCAGCATACGGGCAGCACCTGCTGCGTTCTGCTTGCTGCTTTTACTTAGGCTCTATATAATGCAGACTGTAGACAAGGCACCATATAGTTGGGGTTTAAACAAAAATCCAATAGGGATCTCACCATAGTTCCACATAGTGAAGTAATTGATAAAATCTATTGTTGTGTTATTATCGGATATTTAAGCCTATTACAAAAACCTACAAAAAAAATAAAAAACCAAAGACTTATCGACTGGCAAAAAGCGAATATAAAAAATGACAATGAAAAAAGTAAAGCATAACCACCAGCGGATATCATTGAAGTGTGCACTCGAGCTCAAACCTGAAACCTTGCGAGCAACAAAACCAACTCAGTTGATTTAAGAGAGGTTGTGAGAGAGCTCTCTAACCTCTTCGAGAAGAGTCTCAACCTTTTTCTCTAGGTTGTCGATGTCAAAGGCGTGTGTCACCTCGCTGACAATTCTCTCAACCTCCTTGATGTCGCTCTGAGAGATAAAGTGCCCCTCCTCAGTCACGGAATCAACACTGGTTCCATCCCAGAAAGAAGTAAGGTTGTGGCCAGCACCGTTGAAGATAAGAAGGTTGGGGGTGTCATCTGGGATGTCTCTAAGAATATCAGGGGTGGAGTAAGCGATGATGTTCTTCTTGAGCTGGGCTGGAGTAATGCCCTTGCCTTTGGCAGCAAAGGCTGAAGACTCCTCTGGCAACAGAGACAAGAAGTAGGTGAGAAGACCAGCAACATGTGGAGAGGCCATAGAAGTTCCAGAAAGAGTGGCAGTGGCGGTGTCTGAGCCAGTGTATGTAGACAAGATGTTGAGGCCAGGGCCAAAGATGTCGACACACTTTCCATAGTTTGAGAAGTAAGCTCTGTAGTCAGAAAGAGTAGAAGCACCAACAGTGATGGCATTCTCAGCAGCGGCTGGAGAATAGTTACAAGCATCGGCATTGTCGTTACCTGCAGCAACAGCAAAGTGAAGACCAGCCTTGACAGCCGCATTGACGGATAGGTCAAGGGCTGGTGACTTACCGCCACCAAGAGACATATTGGCAGTGGAACCCTTGAAACCCTTCTTGTTCTCCTTGACTGCAGCCAAATGAGCTTGAGCGGCATACTCAACACCCTTGACAACGTCACTCATTGTACCAGAGCCGTTGCTTCTAAGCACCTTGATGGCAACGATATCAGCCTTCTTGGCAACACCGTAGTGCTCAGACCCAATAGTACCAGCACAGTGGGTTCCGTGTCCGTTTCCATCGTCATCCTCGTCTCCGGTTGGGACGGTCTTACCCCAGAGGGCTCTGCCACCAAACTCTTCGTGTGTAACATGGACACCAGTGTCAATGACATAAGCGGTAACACCTTCTCCAGCATCATCATCAAACAGGTATTTGTTGAAACTGCCAAGGCTGAGTGGCTGTCTGTGAGAGATTCTGGAAAGACCCCATGGGGCACCGTTCTGAGTGGCAAACTCACTGGCGTACACTCTTGAGTCACGCTCAACAAAAGCAACAGCGGGATGAGATCTGATCATATCGATGGTGTTGTCCAAGAAGAAACCAGAGTATCCATTTACAGCATCACCAATGTGGAAAGAGTCAGCAAAGCCGGCACTCTTACCTTCAGCGGCAGCGGAGGCAAACAGGCTGTGCTCTGCGTTGGAAGAAATCTCTTCAACGTGGTTGGAGTGGACCTCCTTTGCCCACTCGGTGTGGAAGGCAATCTCCTCAGGAGAAAGGCCCTCCTTGAGGACAATAATGTATGAATGTGGGATGACGTGCTCCTCAGCGGTTGGGGAGGTGAGAATTTTAGCAGCCTTGGAGATATCCAACAACTCCACTGCTGGACTGGATGTCTTTGGAGCTGCAACCTCTGGGAGGAGCTTTACAACTTCGAGGTCTGGAGAAAGAGAGAAGATAGATGGGAGCTCAGAAAGGGAAGGGATGACGAGTCCCTGGGCGGCCATAGCCGACAGGATAGCCACGCAAACAGAGTGAGAAAGCTTCATTATAAAAGAGAAGAAAGCGGTGTTTGTTGAAAGTCAACGATGTAAACTTTGCAAATAAAGTGAGTATGCACTAGAGTTTGTATAAATAGTAATGACAAGAAGCTTCCCACAGATATTGCACCTCCAAAGCGAGAAGTTCAACAAATGCAAGAAAACAAAAAAGACACAACCAGATGCAAAACAAACCAACAAATCGAATCGAAATGTTCGTTCCAGAATAAATATATATACACCGTGTAGCAGAGGAAAAGAAACAAGCAACGAAACGAAGGAGGAAAGGAACGGCCACGGGAATGGGGACGTTATCCAAGTGAGATTGCGCACCCCTACCTGTTTCTCTCCTCACTGTGGAGGTGGCAACAACT
The DNA here is from genome assembly GCA_003706285.3 of Kuraishia ogatae. Taxonomy (NCBI): domain Eukaryota; kingdom Fungi; phylum Ascomycota; class Pichiomycetes; order Pichiales; family Pichiaceae; genus Kuraishia; species Kuraishia ogatae. Next base: position 24,378 of record PPKV03000024.1, on the reverse strand, counting down.
CTTGAGAGGGTGATGCAGTGGATGGTTTGGGGAGGGGAACTGCAGGCGCAAGAGAGCGATGCCTTCCTATCGCACCATCAAAAGATACCTGCCTCCTTCCTGTTTGGTGATAATGTGCGCTGCGGTTGCGCAGCTTATTGCGTGGGGAGCACATAAATGAGCACGTTAACGGCCATGGCAGATGTCGTGCGACCGAGGCAGCCTCAGATTGGTTGCACAAGATGGTGTAGAAAAAGAAATGCAAGGCCAATCGGGTCCATGTTGCCTCTGAGTTGAGAGAGAGCACGCATAGATAGTATGGGGGCAAGGCGGGTGCGAGGCTTTCTTTTATCCGAGCTCCGGTGACAGAGATCCTGTGCTATCGCATGACGTATATGTCTGCCCATTATAACTGATAGATAGTTGGAGGCTACAGCCGCAAGGTACAGGACTCGTAGTATAGGCAGATAGGAAGGGCCAGGCCTTATCGTACATGGCACAGGTGGGGTGTACTATTTGTACAGGCAGGAAGATGTTGCTTGCCCTGAGGATGATGAAGTGGTATGGAGAACATAGTCCTGAATCAGAGGTTCGCAGAAAAGCCATGCAGAAAAATATCCACCCTTTCAAGTGATCTGAACCTTCTGATATCCACAACTTGTAGGAAGAATAGCGGCACCCGGAACAGAGAACAGCTCAGTCTGCTCCAGTAGTGGGAAGGCTAATACCAAACTATTATATTCCTGACATGCACAATGCTGAGATTTAGACCCTTTTTCATTTTTCTTTTATCTCCATGGCTTTTATTCACGCAGGTAATGCATGAAAAAAGAAACATCTAAAAGGAAACTCTCAAGGGCTCGAGATGCAAAGGCACCGCCCGCGTAGAAAGGTTTACGTGAAAGGTTACGAATAGCAACTTGCCCAGAGAGTCTCGAGTATAGGGTGCAAGTCTCTTTACAACCTCAAGTCCTGTAAATCAAATCCCAGCAATTCAGATGATTCATGCTTCCATACACCTACTGCAAAAACAGAACCTTGCTGAATTTTGCTTTCCATAACTTGCCCTCTCGGACTAAGCATACTTGCTTCGTAGTGGGGTAGTTGTTATTGTTAAGGATGTGTCGTCACCCTGCATGCTCACAGTAGATAAGAATGGCTTGCAGATTTCAAGATGATGGCATTTTTATACGAATATTCTCTTGACGGTTAATTATCTGCAATTGAACCATTAACTATGAAGCTCTTTAATATTGATTATTCTTTCATATTTTCTACTTTTTGCGATAGTTGGGATTCGCGCCTTGTAATTCCTACATCCTAAGTCGTTCACATAGTCACATGCATTTTTTGTGTTGTCAATATTAGAATATAGCGTAAATATATTGTACATCATTTATCCAACCAAGCATCTTTAGCCTCCAGTGGGAACCTCTGCTGGTAAATGCCCGACACCTGTGGGAATACCACACCATTTTTAGCGAGCACAATTTGTTTAGACCTAGCGTTGATAACTATCTTAGCTCTCAGTAAGTTCTGGTCAATGATACTAACCAGTACACTCTCCACAAACCCATCATCTATCACCTCTCCTGGAGCTCCATTCGTTAAATCAAAGAACAGGTAGGCATAGTCCGCTCCAAATGTGTCTCTAGTCTGAGCAATATTCAGTGATTGCTGCAATGCAATTTTTATGTCCTTGAAAGAGAGACTTGAGGATCGCTTGATTTTGGAAAGATTCAGAAGGAGGTTTCGCAACAACAATACCCTCATCCTTTGTAACAAGCTGAGAAGCAATCTAGATTTCAAAAAATATTCCTCTCTTTCATAAATGTACTTTGTAAAGTTAAAGATATCTCCACTCTTATAATATGCCAGGAGTGGTTGATATATTCTTATTAGAGTATCATCACCATGTAACTTCTGCATCGCCAGGTTATGTAGCTGTTGGATGCTAAGGGACTTGCCCACTAATAGTCCAGATGGGATAAGATACTTCAACACTGACTGCCACGCCTTCTGCGGTGCATCCAGATACATATGGCTAAAGCACCACTGGAAATGGTGGAAGGCATTCATGTAGTCGTTCTGCACAAAGTAGAATTTTCCCAATAGGAAGCGGTATCTTAATACGTGTACCTTGGGTATATTTCTCGTATCCAAATTCAAATTGTTGATGTTTGCAATTACATTATTACAACGCATTGGATTGTCTATCGTGAAATATATGTTACATAGTTTTGCTGAGATCAAGAATAGTATCACCTGTTTGTCTATGTTGCCTGACGTTGTAAGATCTTTGTCATTACGTATGTTGTTGAACAGCTTGAGTAAAATACCTGAAGTGTGTAATAGCCGGGGATAGTTATTGCATCTCTTTTCAGCTGCCATAACCTTGATATCCACCCACTTTGCCAAGGGAACAATGAAATTTGTACATTCAACTAGGTTATCAAATAAGAATCTGTTGTACTGGTTGTTTCCCATGGCAATGGATAAATCAGCATAGTACTTTATCATGAGGTCGATTGAACCAACAACAGACCACGGATCAAAGTCTCGAACATATGCCAGATAGCTCAGCAAGAGTTGCTCAAACGCTGGCCAGTTGTTGTCCAACAAGCCCTGCTTTTCGATCTCTTTCGATAGTATATCATCCGTAACATTTTGCAGATAATTTTGTAATTTAGGCAATTGTGGACTACTTGGATTGATCGACAACAAACTTGACACTGTCTGAGTCTCACCACCGAACGCACTTGCCGCTGGACTCTGCTGCCTAATCGCAGCATGCAAAGCGTTGAAAAACTGGGACAGTTCACTCATCGCAACATGTTTGGCCTCCAGGCTCTCGAATTTAGATACAACCACACAAAATAAACAATCATCCCCCCAGTACTCTTGCCGTCCTATGAAATGACCCTCTTATATTCCATTGCGTACAGATATCAACTAACTGTCCGGAGCTTCTACCCTGGCAGTGTAGCTCCACCCCACTACACGTCGCCAGCTCATCTCAGCCCTGTGCACTCGTGTCTCTTCTGCCCTCCCACGTTTAGGGCCCTCATCGGCGTCTCCTCTCGCTCTTCGTCATACTAGAGCGAGTTTCTGCAGGTAACGGTTATGCAACTTGCCTCGGGGAAGTGTTAGATGGTGTAGCTCGGACGACAGGGTCAGTTGTCACAGGGGTGAGAGGAATTCCACCGTTGTGAATTGGGATAGTTATAGATACGATTTGAATGAACATTTCTGGAGGTGGCGTGACGATTGGCTCAAACTAACCGCACTACACGACTAATTGGTGCGATACCCAGACACCAGGAGGAATGTCCCTTTGAGATCAGCAATGGAGGTGGCTTCAAAGAGAGTGACGTCTACACAGTCTAGTAATGACGGCACCGAGGATAGCCAGCAACCCAATACGGGAAGTAAAAACAGTATCAAATCCAAGACCAAAGCATCACAGCAGTTAAATCAAGGCAATGGAGCAAAATCCACGGACCGGAGAAAGAGGCTGAGGAAGAGGACACGCACAGCAGCTCACACAGGAGTCAAAGGTGTGGTGCGCCTATTACCGCCTGATCTCACGAGAGATGATTTTCTGAATCAGATATCCCCTTTTATCCAGCCGGCTTCCCTTTTGGGTGAGTACTATGTGAGGGGTCATTACTCAAGAAAACAGTTCAAGCTTCCAACACCCTCAAGATGCTATTTGGAGTTTAAAGATATACAGGCGTTGACTGCTTTTGCAGACCATGTCTCTAAGTTGAAATTCCGCAACAGCAAAGTCAGCCTCAAGGATGGCGACCCGGGAAAGCAGCATGATACCGTTGGCTCGCAAGGCATTAGGCCCCACCAAGATGAGGAGTTCTCACCAGTCATAGAGAAAGCTATCGTGCAAAAAATGTATGGAATGTTGACACCAACTGTGGCACATGCAGGAAAGGATCCTGCGACGCAGGATATCGACCAAAGAGAGGCTAAAGAAAGTAAGCAAAGCAAAGAAGGTGTCAATAGAGATGATAAACCAGGAGTGTTTTCGACCCTTCTGCAAAAACTTCAAAAACAGAACGAAGTTCGTGATATGAAGGCTGCTTCAAAACTGAAAGACATGGCTGCTGAACTTCGTAAAGAGGAAAAAGATCACAAGAGACCGATCCAGGAGAACACAGCAACAGCCAGTAAAGGCAAAAGTAGGAAGAACAAGAAAAAACCAAATGGAAAAGATGAAGCACCAACCACTAATTCCTCTTCGAAGGCACCCAGGAGTAAATCAGGTGGTCAGCCAAAGAATAAAGCCGAGGAGGATGATAGTGAGCCAAATATAGAAGCTTCCAACAAGATGGACAAGGGCCAGGGTCAAAGGGGTGACACAACTGACAAATCCAAGAAAAATAAAAAGTCAAAACAGGATAAAAATGCTCCTAACAAGTCTGAGGGACTAGACCATATGAGTTCCAAAGGGAAGCGTAACAAGAAAAATAAGACTGGAGAAGCACCATCACAGAAGCCACAACCAGATAAAACCAATGGTGGCAATGAGACAGAAACTGTGGAGGTGGTCCAGCGAGGTGACAAAGTTGAAGCAGTGGCCAATGCAAAGACAAGGAAAAAGAATAACAGAGCTCCAAGAGAAACTAGAGCTCTGGAGTCTGCACCCCAAATCAGTGGTCCTCCGCGTCCTGAGGAGAGCTCTGCCGAAAGGAGTAAAAAGACTCAGAACAAAAACAAAAAGAAGAAATCACCCGGGGGATCAGCGTCACTACAGGCAGCTAACATTAAACCTGAGGGAAATTCAAAGTCTGCTGCCACCGGTCCTGTAGGTAATTCCGAGTTTAAGCCCAAGATTCTTTTAAAGAAAAAGACAGAGTCAGACAGTCAGGAGACAACAGATATATAGTTTGAAGGCTAGAAAAGATTCTCTCTCATTTAATATAGCGACTCTTGACGATACAACAATCAGGTTTCTATATGTGGCGCACGCATAGTCAGAGCAGGTAAAGATTTCAGACGTTTACCGCAATTTTTTGTATACTTTGGTATGCTCTCTTTGTGTCACGTAGATGTGGTATCTCGTGGGGGTTACAAAAAATAATCTTTTGAGAGATTCAATGGTTATTCTGCAACTTATTCAATACTATGTAGAGCTGAGTATTCTTTGCTGGTTAAAGACAGTTCTAGAATGTCCTGTAATTGCATTTTGCGATCACTTCATCTCCAAACATGACAAAGCAATTATTGGTCAGCGCCATTATCAAATGGGTATGAGTAATTTAACGCAGTAGCACAACACCGCAGGCTTTGTGTATCAAGGAGTGGTAATACTGACTTCATTTATTTATATAGCTTGCTCTTTTCCCGAGCACCCCAATCGCCAACAATAGAGATGATCTTATAAACGCTCCACATAAACTTGTTGATCCTTTTCTCTACAACCAGTTCCTTTGTGTGGTTATGGGTAACCATATGGAGATGATAATCGCTAGTAACACTCGTAGGCGGCCCTCTATCCGGCTTAGCATCGGGTTCCGAGGCGGCTTTTCCAGTTCCGAAGGTTCTGGATGGCTGAGCAGAAGGAAAAGAGACACAATTTCATCTCGTGATGCAGAGAGACAACCGTCGAGTGCTGGTGGCTCTCATAGCCGAGGAACCGACTATCACGATGATGACAGCAACGTATTCAGGCGTCTGTTTTCTCTCATGAAGTATAGCATTGGTGGAGAGTTACCTCTCACTTACTTCGGAGACATAGATTTGGACTTCATCGATAGTTTCTACAGGCAACAGAACAATATCCAGTTATCTTCTAATAACCAAACATATGTTATTGCCAGAGATGATCCAAAGCTACTTGATCAGATTTACCTCATGTACTGTCTTATCGTAGAGTTATCAATACATGGAGAGAGGTCATCCATTGGAATAGCCCTTATATATTTTTCAGACGAAGACGATCAACTGCTGTTTAAGACATTCATAGATTTGGCAAGTCACTGGAACCTTCATAAGCATTTTGTTTGTATATATATCTCAAACTAACAATTTGGGTTAGAATCCACTGCCACCAGACCAGCGTCTTAGTCTGAGCCCAAGAAAAAAAGCTCGCGGAGAAAACTTCCCCTCAAAGTTAGTAGGACATGAAGATAGATTTTTGATAGATAGTCAAGTGGGACAGGGTCTTAGAGGAAACAGGCTTCTGAAATCAGATGTTGTTGAGGAACAAATACCGGTAAGCGATGAGGCAATGAAGCCAATGAAAGGAAGATATGGAATTTTCGGTGTTAAACAAGATCCCAAGTCACTGCAAACTCCAGGTTGCACTGACCATGATAACCCTGCATATCTCGAGCCCTTGGAGGAGGAACTGAAGCAGAAGCTGTCACTGATGTCTACGCTCATACCCAGACCCCACGCACATTCAGTAGAGTCATCACCTATCCATGCTCAAGAGATAAGCAACGTGGGGGAAGAGTCGGGCCATGTTGAGGACCGACGGAAGACATTTCAAGGTGCAAACAGATCACCGAAAATTATCAATCAGGCTCATGCTCTCTCGAATGGGTACTGCCGGACTGGTCACTTGTATCAGAGGAAAGTCCACGTCGTGAATAAGAGTTTACCCAGCGAGATTGTGGATGGCGCTTATAGTGGGGATCAGAAGGATCGTATAGCCTCTCCATCTCACTGTGAAGCCCTTCTATGGGAGAATAATGTCTTGGGGTCATGGATAACGAGACTCTATCATTGAGGCAATTATTGGAATTGTAAAAGAAGTAAAAAAGACTCGGGATAGTCTTTGAGGATTTTGTGCGATTTGGCTTTGCATATAGCAGTAGTTGTATATATATATTAAAGGGAAATTCGCATATCTTTGGGTAAAAAGCATGTCAAACACAAAAAAAACACAGAAGAACTATTTCAAGAAAACAATGGTGGGTTGCATCGCCAGCAGATCCCTAACTTGGTCCTTGGAAAACGCCGATGACGACAAAATTAAAAGTAATACAAATAGGAAGCCATTACAAACTGTGCACTTTCCCGTATTGGATGGGAACCGATATCAATTCATGCACAAGCTTCCATCACCTGAACTATACTAACACCGCATATGTTATCACGCACCTTAAAAGATAGCATCAAGTGTGCAACAGATACACATGGCGGCCAAACATGCCATCAAACAGTCTTCGTTTCCTCCCTGTTGTGGCCTCTGCTGCTGGACGTAGACCGGTTGTTGGGATTGATAATACATTGGCTGCTGCTGATAGTAACCGCCTTGTGGTGGAGGAGGCTGCTGGTAGTAACCTTGCTGACCATATGGCTGCTGGGCATAGCCTTGGTTATAGCCACCCATACCTCTGTCCTGAGCCTGGTAGTATTCTGCGTTAGAACCCTGCGTTGGCGGAGGGCCTTGTGGAGCTTGGTACGACATGGAGGGAGGGGGTCCTTGTGGCGGCTAAATTCTGGGTGTTAGCAGGAGTTGAGAGCAAAGAAAAGAAAGAGATATATGTATAGATCATCCAGACAACACATCAACAAAACAGAAGGCTAGCCTGCATATCTGTCAATTATCACTGAAGAACCCTTCGCCATCTATTGACTGTACTTGTGACCTTCCCCTCAAGAAATCTTCTTCAACTTTATGAAGTTGCAGTGGGTCATTGTGTGATCATCGTTGATTAATCAATCTACACCTGCAGATCATGAATAAGGCAAACCCGGGGAACCAACTTTAGGTACTCTGCCTTCTCCACCATCAGCTTTCGGAAAAGATACCACTTACTCTGTACTGATACTTATTATCCATTATGGATTATTTGACCTCGAAAAAAAGTATCACAAGAAGAAAATTATATATTGGCCTCAGGTACCATGGCTTCCAACTCATCCTTTCATTTTTACTGTGATCAGAGGCTTGCACCGCTACTTATCCGAGAGGCTGACTGAGGCCCAGCCAATCTAAGCCGCTAAGGAATCAGGTGGATGCATCTCTCCGTGCGTAGAACGGGGGACTTCGCCTCATGCAATGTCGCCTATACAGAAGGGAACCAGACGGGGAGCTTTCGAGCCAGGCTCTGTCAATCTATGTGATGGATGACGTTCACTCTTTGACTAGGTATGCATTGCATCACTGCGTCGGTAGGAAGAGTCGGATTTAACAGGAATGCAGCAGGCCTGCGAATGGTTGGAAGGCAGGGAAGGGTGGATGATAAGCATGGAAGGTTTCAGGGGAAGGGAATCCTACACCTTCAAGCAAAAGGGATCCGATGGTTATTGGTATGCTGCGAGAATCTATTTTTAGATAAATTATTTGACCAAGCAGATAGTTTTGCTATCATCGGAATCAATTCTTGGTCACAAAACAGCAGAACAAGAAAGCAAAAGGAGTATGTCCTATGTTGTATTTTCTGTTAGATTTGTTAGATCTAGAAGGAGGACGCACTTGTGGGAGGTGCTACCCACATTCTGGTGTGTGTTCTCTATTTTTGGCGCTCCATACCTCCTGCCTGCTGCCTTCCATGCATGTGTGTGCAGAGATAGGCAGAGAGCTGAGGAAAGCTTTGATAGATTTACGGAGATATTGGTATATGCAGATGACATTATTTTTATGCTCTTCAACAAATGTATATTTGAGGCTTCTTCTTCTAATGAGCACCAGAAATTTTCTTTAATCTCTACTGTGGTGTTGCATCTCCCTCGGCGCTCTCCTCTAACACCTCTTTTTCCTTCTCTTCCTGGTGTCTCTCATCATTCTCCCCATTTTCACCACTCTCCTCCTCCTCATCACCTGTTTCGATCTCATGTGTGTTTTCAGCACCACCATTCAAAAGTTTTCTTGGAGGGAGAACTTTTTCAAATGCTTGTTTCCAATCATGACAATCAAACCAGGTAAGCAGCAATTCCACGACATGCGAGGTTGCGAGCACTCTTCTTCCGCTGAGCTTGATGAACTCATCAATAGGGAGTCTCTTTGTTTGAATTCCCAAACGCTCAGCTTTATCCTTACAGAGATTTTTATACCTGCCTTTATCCACAATACCGCCGATAATGTATGTTTCGCCTTCCTTCAATTCTTCTAGTACTTCAGTAGTGTCAGCAGAAAGGTACACTATCTTGGAGGCATCAGTTAGATTTTGAGCATCTTCCGAAACTGGAAGACCAAGATGAGTTTCAAGGTCATCTTCGATGAACTTAATCCCAGAAGTCCAGTTCTTGCTCTGAGCTAGTTCATTGTCAAACCTACCCTTTAGCCTCTTTTTAAATGAGGTGATTTGAAGATCAACAGAGTGCTGGAATCTTCTATTGTCAGAGTAGCATCTTGTTATTTGGTTTGAGAGAGATACCACCTCTTTCTCCATCATGAGGTCATCAAATGCACAATCAATGATCACCTTACACCCTGTTTCTATTTGTTCTTCGGGCTTGTATATTTTGGGCCTCACACCAAACATCTCATCTAGGTTCTCACCTCTTTCACGAGCTTCAGCAATCTTGCTCCTCCTTTCTGCTCTTTGCTTCTTTCTCTTTTCTTTCTTTACCTCCTTGAGTTCTTCCCTTCTAAGTGCCATCCTCTCCCTTCTCTGCTGTTTCTTCCACTGAGACTTGGTCATTCCCTCCGGAACATTATCCACTCTGCGCTTTTTCACCTCAGTTGATATTGCCCCTTCCTGTTGCGTTACTTCAGCAGAACCATCTTCAGAGCGATCTTGAGCCCCTTCAAATGGCCTCTTCTTTTCTATAGATGGTGATGTCTCTTCTGACATAGTGTTTGGGATGATGTCCTCTACCTCTGCAGTTCCTGGATATGTCACTCTAGTGCGATTATTATGTTATATCTATAGTTATAAGCAGTTTATAGACCCGCTCACCATCAAGCTCATCGCTCTGCTCCTCATCGCATCCCGCTTGAAAAATTTCCCACACGACCTCATCGCGTCCATCAACATGCCGACAACAGGTGAGTGAGGGAGATACCTTACCTATCCAGGGATATATGGCATTTATCGATAATAGATCGTCCACGGAGATATGATACATATATATTTGATTGCGGATTACGGAAGGTTGAAACTACACTCAATGCATAGGAAATAAACAATCTTCCACGATGAATGTCTTAGGGGCCTACATGGAGCGGAAGTGCTAAGCACTCTCCCTCCAAACACCGGTTGCCACTGAATACACAAGATTTACATACAAGACTGATAACTACCTGATAGGTATCCAGCTATAGACCTGAGACAAATCTTGAAACTAATGCAAATCATATTATGGAAGATTGTATTTTTTCTGATATCACCCATAGCTTTCACCACTAGTCGGTTCCCCTTCTCCTATTCATATGATTCTGTATGGGGATTCCTCGCTCTGCGTGGCTCTTTCTTTCCTTACTTCTCCAGCTATTTCCCTATGCTCCGCTTCTTGTCTTGTCATGCCTGGAAACGGAAATCATTGCAAAAGTGTGGGGATGCACTCCCCTAATCAGGCATGAGCATAGACAAAGATCCACAGCAGTCTGACACCCAGAGGCTTGAATTAGTATCTCACACGACTGTGTCGTCTAGCTGTCTTCCCTTGCATTTTTCTTTTTCAGAGAGAGGGAGAGAGTCATCTCTATTTGTTTGTCGGGCTGGGCAAATATGGCTTAAAGTGACAGTTTTGAGATTTATATTGAGATTTCGATTTCGTTCTATAAGGATATTTGAATTCGTCAAGCATATAATATTGAAATAAAATGGCTCCCCCACCTCCCATAGTGATAGACGCTCAAATGGTGAGCGGCATCACAGGGTATGTACCTTGATTAGAGTTGCTTTTAGGCAGCATTTAAAGTTGTTGAGGAAGAGCGAAGCCACTTTACCGAACAGAAGGGTCTTCCTGGAGGAGATTTTCAATTTTCTGAGGCATAATGGTATGACTCTAAAACAAGTCTAAGTACAATAATACTGACACAGCATTATAGCTCAATATCTATTGCATGCTGGATCATCGTCTTTGCTCCGCAGATATATGAGAACTTTGCGAGAAAGAGCAGTGATGGGCTGTCGTTGCTATTTGTGGTGTTGTGGTTATTAGGCGATCTTTTTAATGTGTTAGGTGCCATATTACAAGGTGTATTGCCCACTATGATCATACTCGCCATTTACTACACTTTGGCAGATATAGTACTGTTAGCCCAGTGTCTGGTGTATGGATCTGGAGAGCAGGTGGACCCAATTCACCTGTCTCCAGCCAACCCTCTGAGTGAGCACGATAACCTGTTGGAGCAGGTGTTATCCAATGATGCTGAAAGCTACAGCGATGAAGATGATATCGAGTCTTTTATAAATACCAACGGAGTTGATGTGAATATTACCGGTTACCGATCAATGTTCTACAACTCGCTCATGGTGTTGCTTGTGTTGATATCAGGTATCGGAGGATGGTACATCTCATACGCTGGTAAACCGCAAGATCCTTCAGACGGTGGACCCTCAGATGGCGGGAACCTTGTATTCAACCCACTTGCCCAGTTTTTTGGCTGGTTGTGTGCTGTACTGTACCTCGGCTCTCGTATCCCTCAGATCCTTCTTAACTTTGAAAGAAAATCTTGTGAGGGTATCTCGTTCATGTTTTTCCTGTTTGCATGTCTTGGAAATATGACTTACGTCGTCTCCATTTTGTGTATCAGCACGGACTGGGATTACCTTGTGGTGAACTCGTCTTGGTTGGCAGGAAGTTTTGGTACTTTGTTCCTCGACTTTGTGATTTTCCTCCAGTTCTTCGCTTACCATGATAGTGGCAGTGACTCGGAGACAGAAAGTGAAGAATTTATGGGAAGCAGTTATGGAACTACCTCTTAGGCTCGGTGTGTGGGTTTGCTACTAGAACAAGTCATAGTGGGATTACACTATGGCTATCACCGCAAGCATTTGCATGTGTTGTTGATGGGAAAAATATTCGGGTAAAAATTTATCATTTTAGATGCATATCACTGAAATCAGCACCGGGGCCATTTGCCGATCGTCGTACAACGAGTAGATGGTCGCGAGATATTAATTGTTCAGTGTTTGCAATACCAGCACTTAATGATCTTGACTGTGAGATACGGAGTGTCTCTTCAGATGGAGGCTGTCTTGATTGGTTTTCCATAAAGTGTCAAATTACATATTCTATATACGTTAAACGGTATTTCTTGGTTTACGCAATCTCTTTTAGGCATATGTAACTAGTGAAAGAGCACATAAACACTATAATCTGTCATGCCACACTTCTAACACCAACCAGAAAGGTTGAGGATTTTTTTTTATTTACATTATACGTCTACCATTGAGCATCACCAGACGACCCTTGGCTATATAGCGTAATCATTTCCCTAGTCGCGCACCATGCAGCTTCAGCCTGCGTTGGTGCATACGCGTCTCCCCCAGCCTGAGCGCGTTGCATGTCTTTTTGCTCTGAATTCTGACAACAGCATTGATGGAGTGATAAAAGGGACTTGGGAAATGCTTAATAAGTGTACGAGGCTCTTGATAACAATAGAAACACAGCTTCGACTGGATTTCACTAAGGGTATGATTTTGCCACTATGTCTAGTGTACGTCCTGAATTGAAGTTTGCTGACAAGGCAGATGAATCGTCCTTCTATAGGTCATATCTGCGTCTTCCTGCCAAGGGAGAGAAGACTTTGAGAATTGTTGATCGAGGTGACTATTATACAGTGTTGGATGTTGATGCTGAGTATGTCGCGGAGTCTATTTACAAAACATCTTCGGTGATCAAGACGGCTACTACCAGTTCCCGCTCTATCAAATATGTGACCCTATCACCCTCTGTGTTTGCCAATCTACTCAAGTCTGCCATTCTCACCTCAGGATTTAAGGTGGAGATATACGACAAGAAATGGTGTCTTATGAAATCCGCTTCACCAGGAAATCTCACTGAAATCGAAGATCTCATCAACTCCTCGGAGTTGGAGTCGAATCCTATCATTGCTGCAGTCAAATCCACCAATAGCAACGCCGAGGGGGGGAAGAAGGTGGGTCTTGCATTCCTAGAGTGCTCAGGAAAGCTTATTGGACTGTCAGAATTTGTGGACAACGAGCTGTTCAGCAATTTGGAATCAATGCTCATCCAATTAGGTGTCAGGGAGTGTCTCGTACCAGCTGTTAGTTCTTCCGTAGAGGAGAACAGGCCATCGGACCCCGACGCTGCAAAGCTGCAACAGGTGATTGATAGATGTGATATTGTAATCACTTCGGTCAAGTCGTCTGATTTCAACATAAAGAATATCGAGCAGGACTTGATTAGACTAACTGGCAACGAGTTGGTGCTCTCTACTAATGATATATCTTCCCTTACCATGGCGCAGTCCTGTACTAGTGCTTTGATCTCTCATCTCAACCTTCTAAACAACGATTCCAATTTTGGAACTCATACTTTGGTACAACATGACTTGTCGCAGTACACCAAACTGGACTATGCTGCTGTGAGAGCTCTTAATCTCTTCCCGTCTTCCAACACGAACAACACCATGAATAAGAATGCCTCACTATTCGGTCTGCTAAACCACTGTAAGACTCCCGGTGGCGTCAGACTACTGTCTCAGTGGCTGAAGCAGCCCCTGCTAGATGTAGATGAGATTACAAAGAGACATCTTATAGTTGAGCTATTGGTAAACGACATTGATTGCAGAACATCACTGCAGGAGAGGTTCTTGAATAGCGTTCCCGATCTATCCAGACTGGCTAGAAAACTCACAAACGGCAAGGCTCGCCTCGACGATGTTATTAGAGTTTACCAACTATGTACAAAACTCCCCGACCTACTTGAGATTTTGGAAACTGCTATTGCTGGTCTTGCAGATAACATGGCCACTGATGAGAATGCGGGGCTACACGTCAAAGAACTGGTGAAGGATTTGTGGGTGGTGCCTATCACGGCAAATGCGGATGCCCTTGTGAAATTTCAGGAGTTGGTTGAGACAACTATTGATCTCAAATCCCTCGAAGAAGCCACCTCTGCTTCATCTTCTTCTATGATCTCCATCAACCCTGAGTTTGATGAGAATCTCATGAAGATCAACAATGATCTAGACAACGTAAGAGCCCAAATCAGTGAATGCCATGAGGAGGCTGCAGAGGATTTAGAGATGGAAGTGGACAAAAAACTCAAATTGGAGAATCATCACATTCATGGCTGGTGTTTCCGTCTCACTAGAGGTGATGCTAACGTTCTCAGAGGCAATAAGAGATACCAAGAGCTCTCTACGGTTAAGGCGGGTGTCTACTTCACTACTCACAAGCTGAGCTCCCTCAGCCAGGAGGTAGTCTCGCTTCAGGAGGAATATGAGCAATTCCAAAGTGGCGTGGTGAAGGAGGTCATTTCTATTGCCAGCACATACTCGCCGATTATAACCGGGCTGCAGATGTCTTTGTCGGCCCTCGATGTGCTTGTTTCATTTGCCCATGTTTCGTGCTATGCTCCAATTCCATATGTGAGGCCTCTCTTGCATGGTCTCCATGATCCAACTAGACGAACTCTTTTGAGGGAATCACGCCATCCCTGCTTGGAGAGCCAAAACGATCTCTCATTCATTGCCAATGATGTCGAGCTAGTAAAAGGTGAAAAGGAATTCCTCATTATTACAGGTCCCAACATGGGTGGTAAGTCCACATACATCAGACAAGTGGGTGTGATTTCTCTCATGGCTCAGATTGGTTGTTTCGTTCCATGTAGCGGGTCTTACGATGGAGTCGATGGAACACCTACAGAGGTTTGTGTCTTCGATTCCATTCTTGCGCGTGTTGGTGCATCTGATTCGCAGTTGAAAGGTGTTTCCACCTTCATGTCAGAAATGCTTGAGATTTCCTCTATTTTGAAGGCCGCTACACAGAACTCGCTGATCATTGTGGACGAGCTGGGCAGAGGAACATCGACCTATGATGGATTTGGTCTGGCCTGGGCAATTAGCGAACACATCTCTACGAACTTGAAGTGTTTCACACTCTTTGCTACTCATTTCCATGAGTTAACCTCGTTGGCCGACAAGGTGCCTACAGTTGGTAATTTGCACGTGGTTGCTCATATTCAAGATTCTAAGGACGAGTCTTCCAACGAAAATGAGATTACTCTACTATATAAGGTTGAACCGGGCATTTCTGACCAATCCTTTGGTATCCATGTCGCTGAGGTGGTTAAATTCCCTCAAAAGATCATCACGATGGCAAAGCGCAAGGCTACTGAATTGGATGACTATGGCAGCACACATGAGATCGATGACCCCTATATTAAGGATAAGCGTACAAAATGTACAACAGAAGAGATCCTGAATGGAGACGAGTTGCTTCGGACCATTTTGAAAAAATGGAAGAGTCAGGTGGAAGAGATTGGTGGTGTTGAGAAAGCAGCAAGTTCTGGTGAGGTAGTTGAGATGCTCAAGAAGCTTATCCAGGATGAATTTGGCGAGCAGATCAAGGGAGACAAATTCATTCAAGAGGTTTTGAGCCTATGAATAATGTTTGAGGCAATATTGAATTTAGAACAATACATGGACAGTTTATAAGGTTTGAATAGGTTAATGATGCATCTATTAACTGTTCTTAATTGTCTTATTATAAACGCATAGTCCTGTTAAGAATACAGTACTTTCTATATTCTTCTACTGCGAGCTATTTTTCTTCTTTTTCTTTTTTGCAGCTTCAAAAGACTCAAAAGCTTCTCTATTTTGAAGCAAAAGATCCAAAACAAATAGATGACCCCCATTCAATCGTAGTGTGATCTTGAGGTTACGTACAAACTTATCAAACTTTGCCTGTGCGGACGTGGTGGAAGGATCTTGAAGTGAGGCTGCTGTGTAATTCCGAGAGCTCTCTTCAACCTCAAGTTCTGGTCTGAGTTTATTCAACTCTTTCAGCATATCAATGGCTGTCTCAAAATCGCCAAATCTCCTCCCTAGTCTTTCTTTGTAATATTTTAGATCATGGTAGTGCTGCTCAATGAACTGTGAATCATCAGGCAGCTGTTTGTAGTTATCTTCTGGAGTTTGAAGAAAGGCAATCCCTCGATTTGTCAGGAAAAAGGGGGATGCCACATCATTATCCCCATCATTGATCGGCTCTCCTTCAATTCTCTGCAATTCCTCCGCCGATTGTGATCGCTGTAGGTCCTGGGCTACTGATGTTAATATGTAGTGTATACCTTGTGGTGAAGTATTTATCTTGGCCCTGGCATAGCACGAGGTGACAAATTGTCTGGCGGAGTTCATTGCACTGCATCTTGTAAGCACAACTAGCTCCTTTGCAGTTCTTAGGCTGTACATCTGGATTTGTTTGATGAAACTCGTTGGACTCGATACTATTATTATTTGATTCGATTTAAGTTATTCTGGGAGCGCTGGCTGTGTGAGTTGTTCTACAACGGTGAAGAGAGTAACTCCGGTTAGCCTCTTATCACCGCAGCGCGCACTACTTACTGCGCATCAGTCGGGATGCCTTCTCCACATTGATAATGCAGGGAGCGGCAGATGCAAGTCTCTACAGCGATGGGACAATTCTCGCGTAGGTATACTGGACAGAATGTGTAAAACAGTATAGAAGCCCTATACGACATATATATACAGAGGGAGAGATATATTACATTCCAGATTTGATATCTAGCTTGGGACTTGTCAGATTATCTATAACATGTGTGCGTGTTATTTTCTTCTCCTAGAGTACTTAGACGGTCCCCTTCCTGTACCTTGCCTGCACCACGCATCATTCCATACAACTCCATGATCCTGAAATGAAACAGAAGAAAGCCTGACATATGAAGAAACTCCAGTGTCAACTATAGCCATAATCACACTAGAGGAGCCTTCCTTTAGTCTTTGAAATTTATTTCTAGGGTCTGGAGTTTTTTTATCGCCCTCTGTCCTTGGATGAGCATCCGCCGATTGAAGGAGAAATTCTATCTCCTTCATTGTAGGAAACTTGTGCCTATTGATATTCACAACCACGATATGGAAATCGGGTTTAGGGGGGGTTTTCTTCGAAAAGCGTGGCCTTGGCTTCCAAACGTCGTATGTGATAGAATAAGCTGATTGCTCTGATAGTGTGGCGATGTTCCTCTCTTCCCGTGTTAGTGCTGACACAGAACCAGCCTTGCCTTTCGGAGATATCATTTCCCGTAACGATAGAAAAATCGAAGAGAAACTATCATACACAGAAGTACGGAAATGTAATGGGTGGCCAGGAGGATATATTTGTCCCATTGGGTTTTTTATAGCAGTCAGAATCTTTTTCATATAGTATGTTACTGTATGCAAAGTTCGCACTGCTAGCTGAGGTAAATAAGACCCAAACATAATCTCCCAGTAACTTTCCGTCAAATAATTGTCAGATCCAGCTGCTGACTTCAGCATGGATCCAGTATTATTAGCATTAATACCAATCGTTGAATCATTTAGCATGTGTTTATGCCTGGTGACTATGTAGCCACATCTCTTGAGATGACTGTATACGGTAAATTGATCATATGAATCCTCTGAAGAAAACGCCAGCGCAAATAGTTCTTGGAGACTCAAGGGTAAAGTAATATATTGTAGTTCCCCGCTAGTTTGATTATCTTTGATGGCCACACAGGTACCCCTTTCCACAAGGTAAACAGCCTCCTCTGGTGTCAATCGCACTGTCTTCCCGTCTTTCTCAGTCTTCCCCACCGTCTCTAGAAACTTTCCCTTTGGCTGGGTCATATAAAATGCTTTTGTTGATTCGTCATACCTGACAGTTGATGATGCAATGGTGTCGGTTGTCGCCACTACACCGCGTGGTTTGGCAAGAGCATCAAACATAAACATCCGAGCTCTGCCTAATTGCTGAGCATCATAGTTTGAACTTGATCCATCAATATCAGCACCATTGGATGAAACTCCATATGCTGCTTCCACCGGTGTGCTCAAAGGCTCAAAATCTTTGTTACCTCGTTTCGGTATTGTCTGAGCGTGATCTTTCCTCTTCTTGCGCTCCCTGTCTTTCCCTTTGCCATATAATACTCCCTGTATCTTGCTCCAGTCTCTTACATCTTCGTCCTCATCTTCCACTCCGCCAGCCACATCGACTCCCTCATTAAGCTGCGATAGCAGTTCATCCTCTTGATCTTGTTCATCCATTGCGAAATACAGCTTCGTCACCAAGCCAAAATGTACTTTACAGTGCGTAGGTGTACACCCCATAACTGAAGATACATTCCCTTTATCTCTAGAAACCCGCACGCAACTCGCGCATGCAAAGAACGCGCCCTGGTTGTCCATACTATAAGCTCCTCTGTAATGCCCTTGGCAAGATATGCGCGCGGGACATCACCTTACACAAGAGATGATATAGGACGCATATGGACGGACAGACACTAAGACGAGGTGATGAGAAGAAGGCAGAGAAATTTGTTATATAAAAAACATAAGGAAGTTGGCCGTTAATAAATCGCAATATAAAGCAACTGCAGTGTCTTCAAAAAAGATTATATTCGCTTCAGATTTGGGGTTTTTGGTCGCCAAAACATATATAGTGTTGGTGCGGTGGATTCAATTCAGCCAGCAATTGATCTGGCATTCGATTTAAGGCGCCAATCTTCACAATAGTGGTTTTCGAACTTCATTGCATGTGAAAGGAGTCCACCATTCTATATAAAGCATATAGGTATCATTACCAGTTTCAAAGATGCCGAGGGGAGACGTAGATGTTCTCACCTACAAGTCGGTGGCTGCTGGAATTTTGGAGAATCTCATTGCTCCTATGATCCATGATATTATAACAGAGTGCATTCTTGATGAGCAGATTTTGAGATCGAAATATGGGACGATAGATAATCCCAAATACATAGACACGACAAATCCCTTGAAACCAGCAGAGCCATTGGCAGTATTACCCAAGAAGAGTAAAGGCTTGGGCAGTGGGTTAAATAGCTCAAATTCTACACCTCCACCAGGAGCAGGTCCACTGCAGTTAGATCAGGGAAGGATCGAGTTTGTACGAAATGGTAAGGATGCCTTCAGAAACGATTTGAGATTCAACGGTAATGGCAATGGAAGTGACATATATAGCGGAAATGGGACGCCAATGTCCACCTCATCTACAGCTAATGGACCAGCTGATGAGTATTTCAGCTGCTTGAACTGTGACAGGAAGATAGCAGGCAGTAGGTTTGCAAGTCATATTGACCGCTGTCTTGGCGGAAGAACTAGGAAGTAAACGGTGTGATGCACACATCGCATGAGAAACTCTTGTAGAGTCTAAAAAAGTTCCCCGTCTGATCTACATGATCTGCTCTATTTGATCTGATCTATAGATCTATAGGGCTGCTCTTACCACGCTTAAAAACACCCGCGTTCTTGTTTTTTTACCTGCATTTAGCTATTTATATACATGTATATAATATAGATACATCGATTAATTAGTTAAGAGAGCAGAGCATGCTTGTAGAAATGGCAAAGCCTCATATCCTCTCTCTGCTCGCTCTACTCACGCTGTGACTTACACAGCTTGCTACCAACCAACCACCTTGCGGAAAGTGCGCTCCACGGACAATAAACACAAGTGATCCGTAATAGAAAATGCCGTGGCGTATATCGTTCTATCCAGAAAAAATTCCACCGCTCGGCTATTGCCCAAACAGCCGAACCGTGAGAGACCAAAATAGCTTCGCTTCAGTCCCATAATTACACTCCATGGCTTTTGTTGAACCGAACATGCCGGTGCCCAATAGCTGCTCTCAGTAAAGCCAAGATAAACGTGTGTGTAATGAGGTGTCTGTCGTATGTGAGTAATTTACTTGCAGGATGCCTAGGCCCGCTACTGTGATGCGAAACTACGTCAACTGAGCCTGCTTGGATCGCTTCCTGCGCGTCGTCTCCTCTTATCAGATTAACGTTGCCGCATTGGGGCCGCAGCCAAGGGAAGAGCTGCTGCAGGTCGTACAGCAAAGTACACAGAGGCGGGGAGACCCCAGAGGTACGAAGAGGAGCTGATAGGTAGAGGGAAAGCTCCGCCTTGATCGATCCTCTATTCTTTCTTATTGAAGCTTCATCGAGCTGTTGGAGCGATTTTGTAGTGTAGTTTGGTATTTACTGGGATATTCCATGATAGAAGAGGCTATCCGCTAACCAAGTTCCAGCGGCTCATATTTCACCGCTGTCTTTGTGCGTGTCTATCATTTTGTATAGAGCATCAGGCATAGCAACTTGTGTAGATACCATACAGGCAGAAGACTTGGTGATTTCTTCGAAACGATCGATTCTCCTAAAAAAGCCAACCCAAACACCAATGACTGACACTTTTTTGCAGACACTTGATGTGCTGCGTGAATCGCTGAGGACGTTGTTCATCTCCCAAGAGTACTGCCCAGCTCCTCCGGTTGATACAGGGTACTGGGGTCCTGTGACAGCCACGATTGACTGGTGCGAGGAAAACTACGTCATATCTAGTTACTTTGCTGAGTTCATCAACGCAACCACGAACCTTTCATTTTACTTTCTTTCTATGTACCATCTTTATTCTGCCATCAGAAATGAACATGGTTTATTATTTGTCCTCATCTCCATAGGTATGTCAGTGGTTGGTTTAGGATCATGGCTCTTCCATATGACGCTCCGGTACGAGTTCCAGTTGATGGATGAACTCCCCATGATTTACTTCACCGCTATTCCATTCGCGTATATTTTTGGTGTTAACAGATCACCAGCGGTAAAATATGCTGTTTACATCTCAACATTTATCCTTACAACTTTTCTCACAGTCATTTACTGTTCTGTGTATAAGAACCCCATCCTGCATCAAGGTACATATGCGGCTCTTAACTTCGCAATTATCTTCAAGTCACTATCATTTGTGAGAAGATACATCACCGATACGGAGGCACGCCATGCCATGTACAAACTGATGGGGTTCTCTCTGGCAGTATTTCTATTTGGTTTTCTAATCTGGGATTTGGATACCATTTACTGCAGCCAGCTCATCTGGGCCAGAAGAGAGGTGCTGGGCCTACCTTTTGGGATCCTCCTGGAAGGTCACGGCTGGTGGCATATTTTCACCAGTCTGGGTATTTATCATTTTATTCTTTACAATGAAGTGCTCAATGCTTGGGTTCATGGGAGACAAGACGAGTACGAGCTCGTCTGGAGAGGAGGCTTACTGGGTGAGGTTAGCCTCCGTCGCAAAGACCATGTGAAAGAATCGCACAAGTTCGAGAAGTTGCCCGCTAACTCAAAGGAAGGTGCTACATTGTCTGTTTCCGATCAAAAAAACAAATAAGTCATTTATAGATGCACAAGATGTATGTATACGAGCATAACTAAAATAGAATATGTTCCATAAATATATTGAATGTTTTTTTTTCTTTGTTTTTTTTCTTTGATATTCTTTGGGTTTTTTTCTGACTGAAGCATCTCTCTTATCAATCAATTGGGCACATAAGTAAATATATACATTATTCGTTTACGAGTCGATGAACACTCTATAAGACATAAAAAAAGATATCCCCTGGCAGGCGCGTACCACGTGAAGTCCTCAAGCATGCGCTATGCATCCGTTTATCTTCTATATACGCTTTGTTAGGAGGCTCTCTGTCAACTCTCTGTCAAAGGGCTCTTTACTATATATTTCCCACTACAGTGGCAAATGTCTACAGTGGTCCCCGCAATGTCTTCTACTATGCCCTCTACTATAGAACCTTCTGGGGTTCCCTTGAGCAGGATGTTTGTATTGAAGCTTCTTGCTAGGGGATAGGCCTTGCTCGGTTGTGGCTTCTTTAAATGGTGTTTGGGCAGGATGGCCCATGCAGTCAGCAGGAAAGTTTAAGCCGTCTAGTTCAGGCGCATGGCGATGCGCGTGCGTTCAAGGTGCATATTTTTGCTTAACGGCGCGGTGTAGAATGTATTCACATTTTACATCTACTCAGTTAGTCTTGAGAACCGGCCGACTAAATGCAAAAGAAGTCACAGCCACAAAGGGACATAGAGGGATCCAGTTGAGTTTTTTATTTGATTGGTTGAGATTGCTGTTTCAGCATTTAGCATATCGCGTCCCCCCTTCAGTCGATTTGGCTTGGTTTGGCTTGATTTAACTCGAGAAGACACATGTGTGTATAGATGCTTACTTGGGGTTCACTCTTTAGAGGGAATCTCCGGGGGATGCCCCTGATACGCCATGGCAGAAGAAGCATAGTGAGGATAAGACGGAAAGCTTTACCAAAATCCACCGGGAAAGCACCCAGTACCAGCCCAGATATATTGAGCAGAGATGATGCACTCAAGCCAGGGCAAGAGGCTGACAATGTCGCACCATCAACTGATAGAGAGCGTACAATGTATCCCCCTCCCCATGTCACATCGCATACGATACCAAAGTCTACGTTCTATAATCTGAAAATTATCAAACCACTTCCAACCACCACATATAATGACACAATCACTCATGTCCTGAAAACGCTCACTCAACAACGCCAAGAAATCTCACATCCGGAAATCTCCCATCATAGTCTGACGAGTGAATTTGACAAATGCCAGGAAATATATACTCCCTCTGTAATAGAAATACCATACTATGAACCACAGGTCTACATGAATGACGATAACACGACGATTTATGACCTTCCAGAACCGCCTCTGAATCTACAAGCCTATGAGCCCAATGAGAAGGAGATCAACTCATTCCGTCTGAGAGTACCCGAGTCATATACTCCTTTCGTAAACGAAACCACTCCCACAGCTAAGAATGCAACTGACGTGAAAGGAATAGTTGCATCATTATTTGATATTGGGTTAGCTTCGCGAGTAGTATATTCGTCTCCTGTTATTTATCGTGGCGATCTTTTTGCGGTCCGCTTCTTCCCCCCCAACCACTTCATAGGAATGATCAGGAAGTCAAAGCCTGGCTTCTATGTGCGACGCGGTAAGTTGAGTGAATCACCCATTGATGCTTCTCTCTTCTCTGGCAAATCACTCGTGCCTATGAGATATGCGGTTCATCGGAAACATCTGATGACTGCATATCGCAACAACCTGTTCAAGGCATTTTCTAAGGTCCCAGGTGCCAGGGATGGTGTGTATTTTTTTGAACCGTTTAGCTTTCCTCATATGAAAGATGTACCGACATTGAGAGCAGAAATGCAAAAGGCCGTAGAGGCAGTTGCTTCAGCCAACCTGAACTCGTTTGGATGGGTAGAAAAGGCGAATTTCAGAGTCCCATGGGATAAGGTGAAGGCGGTTTGTCTTTCAAGGGCACTGCCGGTTCTCACGAGGTCTTCAAGAGGGACACAACGTGATGGAAACTAGGGGATGGATAGAATATCCATCGTTTTACGTTTACTGTAAATAGCAATCATCTTTCTGTAAACACAGTGTACACTAATATAATACATGCGACATTTATATTTACATCCTCTCTATATGCGTGCCCATCTGGGCAAGTCAGTCTCATATTTCCAGCTTCCATCTTTGGCTTCATATCTCCGCGCATGTAACCACATCACCAACTCTTCCACTTTGGGAACGCGGTATATGGGTGCGTCACATTCATTACACTTCTCTTCCGTGATCAGTGAATCTCTCTTTTCCGATGCTCTATCTACTAGACTATTAAAGTGGTCCTGATCGGTATATTGACCTCCATTCATCAATCCAGATGGGCCATATAGGGGATCATTGACGATAGGGCACCCCAAATTCCTCAAATGAATACGAATCTGATGCGTACGGCCGGTTAATGGTAGACATCTCACAACGCTTTGATCCAGCGACTGGTTGTATGAAATTCTCTCGAATACTGTTTCTGCCTCCTTTGCCTCGCCAACTCCATACGTGAAACCCTTCTTTGACTCCACAGTCACTATGGGGTCATTCACAGTTATCTTCTGTGAAGGAAACTCTCCAATTACCCTCGCTGCATACTCCTTTTGAACCGTTTTATCGAGGATCATTTTTTGTAGAGCCGAGCTTCTCTCGGCTGTTTTGCCCAAAATGAGTACTCCTGAGGTTAACTTATCCAGACGATGGCATGTATAAATATGGCTAAGCTGCTTTTCATACTTGACAATTTCCGTGATGGTGTTGTAGAAGAACTTTTGAGTAGGATGTATGGGGATCCCGGAGGGTTTATTTATTACCAGCATTTCTTCATCTTCGTATATTGCTTGTATACAGTGATCATTTTGTGATGACAAAGTCGAAGTACTTGGGTTGTGCCCCTCTATCTCCTCTCCACTGGAAACTACGGGCTCATGTTTATGGACTGTGGTCTCAAGAATGTCGCCATTCCTTATGAGCTCTGTCAACAGAGCATGTCCTTGAATGATTTCTGCGCTCGGCTTTTTGGGGTCCCTAATGATCTTGAATAGTCCAGCTTCTATCATTTGTGTCTGCGTCATAGTGAGTGTTGTTAGCATACT